>JAODUG010000021.1:4091223-4111644 GCA_027564795.1 Aphredoderus sayanus | reverse complement strand
TTAAACACCCCCCCCCCCCCCCCCCCCCTTTGAATTTTCCTCACGGAAAATGGACTTTGTAGACAGGGATCTGAAAACATCTTTCATGCTTTTCATTACTTTCTGTATCTGCACTCAATATTTGTCTATTATAAATGTTTTATTTTAAAGGGACTATAGGATCTTTGCCCCCTATCTTTTTCTTCTGTTTTTGTATTTTGCTGCAGGCAGACATTGTGAGAACGATTCAGATACGGTTAGGTTATTAGATAAGAAAAGGTCTCCGACTCACTTTTTATGGACTCTAAGGAAAGCACGAAGGTCATCTGAGTCATTTTGTATTTCTGCCATCTCAGAGCCTTGTGATGATGAAGAGCTAGAGGCAGAAGCATGCAGTCCAGATTTGGAGCCTGGGACAGAGATGGACCAAGGTGAGCAAGAAGATAATACATACTGTATGTTATGTACTCTATCTTTACAAAGGAACAACCCATCCAAGAAGGACTAACGACACTGAGTTTTTACCATGTAAATACGATGGCGATACTTCTGTTGTGTAATTTAAATCCAGATGACATTCCTTCTGATGCTGAAGCTGAGGCCCTCTTGCATCAGTCAGAGCACAATGAAGAAATTCCTGAGCAGCGCAGGAAATCAGAAACTCTTGCTATGGCCTCTGGTATTGGTAAGAGCCATACAAAGCTGCCTTATCTTGTAAATACTTAAAGTTAATTTCCAGAAAGTGATGAGTACTGTACTGTATACTCCAGCATTGTTTTTATAATTTCAGAAGCATCGAGCATCAGCCCCTTGCCCAAAGAAGATTTTGTTGTGTCACCAGTAAAACCAAATCCAGAGCCTGAGTTACAGGTAGTGTCTTATTTACCAAGCGGCAGGTAACGGATGTCAGTTCTGTGTGGGTCCCAATCACACTTCATCACCCTTCCATTTATCTTCCAGGTGACTCAAACGTCCCCACCCTGCTTGGTCAAATCGCCCGGAACCCGTTTTTTCCCAGAACCCCGTTTGGCCGAGGTCGTTCATCCTGACAGAACCACGCCATCGTCAGTCGCCAAGAGCCCAGCATGCCCTTCCCCCGCCCCTATCTCCTCCCCTCTTCTTGCTACCGCTGTCCCCTCGCCTTCAGCTTCCCCTCCCAGGTCACCTCTCCTATCCCCTGTTGGCTCTGTAGCCAGGTCGCCCATTCGCTCTCAGCCTGTCCCTCTACTGGAGACATGCGCCTCCAAATCCCCGGTGTACCCTCATCGCTCCACTTGCCCGCTGACGGGGAACCCCCTCTCCCCTATCTGTGCCCAGTCTCTGCCTTGTCACCAGCCCTCCTCCCCGTTGACCTCTGAATCCCCTGTCAGAACGCAACCCGTCCCTGCGGTCACCTCCACGCCCGTGTCCAAACCGGACCGCGGCAGCCCTGAGCCCGCAAAGCCCACGGATTCCTCCTTTGAGGAAACGCCATCTAAAAAGACGGATATAATCGAGGAGTTCTGGCTCAAGAGCGCTGAGATTAGAAAAAGCCTGGGTCTCACTCCTCTGGACCGCAGTAGCAAAATCCTTGAGAGGAGCGTTAAGACTCCCACCCCAGAATCCTCCTCCTCCTCCACCACTTCCACAAAGACACCCCCTCCGGATCTCCCTTCGGAGTTGAAGACTTCTTTCAAGGGACGTTCGGTCATCCGCAGGTTAAACATCACCCTGGAGGGCCAGGTCATTACTCCCATTGCCCCTGCCCAGGAGGCTACGAGCAACAGCTCGGAGAAGCGCGGTCTGAGCAGCAGCTTGAACCTGGGCTTGAACGGGAGCCTTACTAACAGCCGGGTGGCTAACAGCGACGGCTACAATACCTCGGACTCCACCATGCTCACGCCACCCTCCAGCCCACCCCCGCCCGTGCCCACCAACCAGTCTCCAGCCGTGCTCCGCCCGCTGAGACACAATGTCTCCTGGAGCAACGGAACGGACAAGCCGCTGTCGGAACCGCAGCCGGTAAAAACCAAGCCTTTGTCAAGACCGGAACCGGCGAAGACCACGACGCCCGTCCCAGCGCCCAGGACTCAGCTCAGCCCTGTGTTGGTGCCGACACCGGCCCCAAGGACGACGCCCCCGCCGGCCACACTCCCAGAAGCCACACCCCCCGTGGTGGTGATGAGAGAGAAGAAGAAGCCTCGGCGACAAGAGGCCAGGAAGTCGTTCGTGGAGACCGTGGAGGAGATCCCGTTCGCAGACGACGTAGAGGAGACGTACGACGAGAGGACCCTAGAAACAAGCAGGGGCAAGATCCATACCCCGCCCACGGGCAACGCCACAAGGGACAGACCTCCCCTCCACTTGGCTCTTGCCATGGAAAACGGCAAACCCAACATCCCCGCCTCCATGACCTCTACAGCCCAGAGGGCCACCAGGTTCTCCCCAGAAGCCAAAGAGATCGCAGAGGAGAGGATTAGGGCCAGGGAGAAGTCCGTAAAGAGTCAGGCCCTAAAAGAGGCTATGGCCAAGCAACTGAACAAAATGAAAGAATCTGACTTGGGCAAGGGTGCCTCGGCTAAGGTGGCCTGGAACATCACCCCAGAAGGCACCACAAAGAGCAAGAAGTCAGCGGGTTCTCCAAGCACATCAGCTGTTAAAGCTTTGGAGTCCAAGAAGGCCGAGACTCTCCCCGAGCGCTTCTTCAGCAGCAGCAAGAGTCTGGACAGTTCTGTAGCCTCGTCTGAAGCCTCGTCTGGAGGCAAAACCAAGAAACGAAGTTCCCTTTTCTCCCCGCGCAAGAACAAGAAGGAGAAGAAAGCTAAGAATGACACCAGCAAGCTGTCTGGCACAGAAGGGACGCCGCCCAAACACAAGTCTCTGTGGAAGGCTGTCTTCTCAGGGTACAAGAAGGACAAGAAGAAGAAGGAGGACAAGTCGTGGCCCAGCACACCATCCTCCAGTTCCACCACTCAGGACTCTGGGAAGATGAGGACACCATCTGTCTCATCAGGTGAGGAGGGAGATAATCACTACTGCATTTTTTTTAACATGCTCTGCCTATTGACTAAAGCTACAATTTAGAACTCCTTCTATATACATTAATTTCATGTTTGGTCATTATTTATAGCTGATTGAGGTAAATGATGATTCAGTCTACTGCTGATTTAATTTGCACTTGCCATTTAATTTGCACTTCTAATAAATAATGTTTTTCAAAACAAAGCCTACTGAAAGATTACTGTTCAATGATCTCAACAATGACTTGTTACAGTAATATTAAAACATTTTATACTGTAGCTCATATGCGATATTAGCTTTTATTTATTTATTTACACTGAAGTCTACCTGAAACTAAGCCAATCACACTCACAATATAGTTGTTACAGTGGATATTACTGTACGTCTGTTAATAATGATTTCTGTTGACCAAAGCAACAGTAATTTATGTCTCACTGACTTGCTTTAACAGCTCTTTAGATGGCAAATAATGTGTATGGCATCTGAGGCTAGGTGGACAATATGGTTTTGTTGGATTACATCAAACAGCAGTGGTCAGTCTACCAGAAAGGAAACATGCAGGAGATACAAATACGAGTTCAGAGTTGTAGCTAAGGTTGTCATCATGGCTAATGTTAATACTTTCTTTGTGTTTAATGTTTTTTAAGATTTGAAATCACGTCGCAACCTGAGCTTCTCTGAGGACTCTGACCTGTCCTGTGATGACGTTCTGGAGAGGTCCTCCCAGAAGTCCAAGGCAGACGTGAGTTTACAGAACCACTGATCTACAGCATCTTCTCATTTGCAATATGTTGTTACATCACATCTTAGCACCCATTCATGTTTCGTAACTACTTTAAAATCACTTTTCTTTCATTTCAAGCAGCATGCGGACATCTTTGACTTAGTGTCAGACATTCAATTGCAAGCAATAATAAAGGAGAAACCAGAAAATGAAAAGAGGAGACAGATAAAGGAGAGAAAGAGGGTTAAAGAGAGAGCACGAGAAATAGATGCTTGTCGAGAAAAGCAATGGGTTGAAGATGAGGTATTTTGCAGCAAAAGAATGAATGGTTTTCAATTTCAAATCACCTTATTGTAAATTACATTGGGCTGTTCTCTGTGCCTTTTTATAGTTTTAACTTTATGAAGTTCACTGTGATTTTGTCCTTATACATTAAATATGACCAGTAAATCTATATTTTAAGTGTTATTTTCCTCAAATAATCTGAAACAATTATTCATAGGTTCCCAGTAACATTATGTTTACCTATGTGATGCCAGATGGTTAAACAGACAAATATAGATATCTTACAGTCAGTTTTGATATAATTTTATTTGCATTCATTGCCATAAAAATAACTGAAATTCAAAAGTATTTGTTCTGCTGCTGCTGGTTTGTTTTGGTCTGGTTTAGATAGAAATGCTTGGGGCCAGTGGCAGGCATTCATATTCCAAATTAAATCAATTTAATCAAAACAATTCTAAAGGGAGTAGGGCATTTTCCTTTGAGATATTGTTTGTACTTCATTGTACTGTACTTAATTTACATTTCTGAAGACTTACTTAAAATCTGCTGTAACATAATAAACTCCATCCATGCCTGGCTGGCCCTGTGAGCCCTGTGCCAAAATGGAATTAAATAGTAGTGTAGTTGTACCCTGTGAATTATTCCTTGTGAGTGTTACAGCTTTCACAGCCTGTGTTCGTGAATGCATCGTGTTAGTTTTAGTCGAGAGACATTTCTGAAGGTACTTTTAGTGTGTGTTCTAAAAGACATGCCAGATGTCTACATTAACTTGAGATTATAGTAATAGTATAGTAATATAGTATGAATGATTATAACATTGTTATGAGCCCTGTCAGACTTCTATTTATCTAGATATAGATTTTGTTTTTCTGCTGGTGCTGGGCATTCCCATTACATGTTTGATTGACTAGTAATTTTGTTGATGATTTTTTATGTTGACTACATTTAACATAATCATTAACCCATTTTAATTATTTCATCTGTATCATGTTTGTTTCCTCCCTTTTTTGTTTTGTTGTTGTTTTGTGTCCCCAAAGTCTGTTTATGTCCCTCGCGCACTGGCGTTCAAGAGATCGTATGCCACAAAGGTAGTGTTTTAATAAATACATTCCCACTGATCACCTATGTCAACCCCTGCGCATGACTCAGTGCACCGCCACTAAACACACTTTTCTTGCAAGGGCAAAACAGTAACTAACCATCCTGTCTGGGTGCATGTGAAAGTCTGATGCTAGCGCCCCCTGTTGCTGGAGGTCCAGTAAAAACAAAATAGAACAAGCACAGCTTTACAATTCTGCTCACTTTCTCTGACCACAATTCCTTCCCAACCCTGATACCAGGTGGTCTTTTGTGCTCTACAGTGTCTCTCTCTGGTCTTATGTTAACCTATTATTTGTCATTGTTCCTGCTGCAGTCTAGCTAATGGATGACCTCTGAATCCTGCTGACTACACCTTTTCAATTATTCTCTTTTTCCAGCTTTATATTATTTTCACATGAGTTGGTACAGGGGGAAAATAGCCTTCCTGATTCATACATTACATTCTGCTCTCCATATTCTATTGTGCAAAACTTTCCAAATAGTGCCTTGGAGCTACAGTTTCCCTTCTAAAACATAAATATATTCACATTTATAGTATATTTTTGTAGGACAGCAACATTATAACTTCCCTCAACAGAAATCATATTCCTACTTTAAGATTTTGAAATTAAATTCTTGTGTTTATGATGATCTTCAATCTTTACTATTACTGTAGTTAAATTTAGCAATGTGTTGGCAAGGATCTAATCAACCCCCTATGGGAAAGATGCATTGTAGGTTTGGCGAGAGAACCAAAAGTTCATAAATACAGACTGATCAAGTATACAGTATCCCAAGACACAATAGATAAGTGTTTTATTCCTCACTAGATTCTAATAGAGAAACCTGTACTTCCCCTTAGTGTGTATTGACTGCACATTCCAATAACAAAACGTTATATTTTGTTTGTTAGAACATGATGCCCCTGACTAGAGAAGTTATCTGATCTTCTCTGTTTTTTCATTTTCTGAAGAGCCTGAGCCCCATGACATTGCAAGTAGATTTATAGATTCATTATAAGACCACTTACATTTCTTATTTAAACAGAAAACTTACACAGAAGAGGAGCTGAATGCCAAGCTGACAAAAAGGGTACAAAAAGCTGCTCGCCGACAGGCCAAACAAGAGGAACTCAAAAGACTGCATAGAGCCCAGGTAATAAGCCAATATGAGTTTAGTTCATCACCTATAGTAGATTGCAGTAAACTGCTTTAAAGCATTGTCCAGAATTACGATAACACTTTAATTGAGTTTAATACAAATGTGATGATGCTTGGGATTAGTTAATTTAATATATATTAATATTTTGATTTTTTTTTCTTTTTTTTTCTCCTTTTTTTTTTTTACCAGTTTGTGCCAGCAGTATACCACTACTACATATTTATCTCTAAATGTATCTGTAGATGAACACAATTGGTTTTCCTTTCAGATTATCCAGAGACAGTTGGAGCAGGTTGAGGAGAAGCAAAGACAACTGGAAGAGAGGGGCGTGGCTGTGGAGAAGGCCCTGCGAGGGGAAGCAGGTAAGCCCCTGTCACTCATACGTTCAATTCTTCTCATTGGTTCCCTCAGTTGCCAGCTCACAGTGGTAGTACCAAAAGGGAGGTTTGAGGTGCGTTCAGTGAATGTAACATTTGCTACATTGAGCTAATGGATTTTCCACATAAACAGTCTCTATGTTCTTCAGCTCACTCTTTATTATCAGCGACAATTGCACATTGCGTTATGTAAAATATACATATCAACCATACTGACTGCACCCTGGATATCCGGTCTAGAGTACAGAATAAATCATCATTAATAATAGACTAAGGTTATTCACATGTGAATATTGTGAATATTTATAGTGTTTGAGTGTCTACAAGTTACTTAATCTACCTGGCCCCTTGCTAAGAGATAACCTTTGTTAGTTAGGAACTACAGTATTAGCTTTACCTCCTGTAAACAAGCCTAGACAAGGGACTATCACAGACGCTACACTCTTGTGGTGGGGGAAGTCTTTTTTGTTTTCTATTTTTATTATACTTTCATTCTGTTTTATGACGCTTTGCATTATTGTATTGTCTCGTAGGGTTTGACAAGATTGCAAAGCATGAGCAGTGTTAAGAGATAACAGAGATAACAATTTAGTGGCATGGTGTCTGGTTTGGTATGGAAACAATTATAGTGTGGTATTGTAGTAGTATTAGTTCTGACAACGCGTTCCACTCCAATTCATTCTATGATGATGCTTTCGCCACTGAGACATGAGAAAGTGTTTACTATGCAAATCCATGTTCATAGTTTGGAATCCAATGTAGTGAATGGAGTTTTCAAAAACATTTTTATTGGATTTAATTTTTACCGTTATTTCTTTTTCATTTTTCTTCCAAGTTGAATGTTTTAATGTTTAACCTGTTTACTACTCTATTCTTTTAAAGGATTGTATAAAGGTACTTATACATTACCCAAACAGCACAAAAGAAGATCAGGTATTAGATTTACTGTAGTATTTTACTTTCTTCTTCTTTTATTTATTTATTTTTTTAATGCCATTTTTAACACGTTATGTAGGTGTCATCTGTGGTGACGCACTGCAACACCTTTCCATCTTTGAACATTTTGATATCCGTTCCTTCCCATAACATGTTTGTCCTTGTTCATCTGACGTGCATGCGACCAAGAGAATGTTTATCCCTGACATAGATTTGTGTGTGTTTGTTCTGGATGTGGTCTGGTCTTATTCATTTCTTCTCTATGAGGAGGCGTTCTGTTCTCTAATCATGGCGAGGATCACACAGACACCAATGGAGAATCTTTATTAAATTTGCGTTCAGGTGCAAAACCCCATTATTGTAAAAAAAACATCTGTTCTGATATGATTGAGTGTTAGGAAATCATTTCTATTAGTCATACCGTTTTCAAATTCATGTAGGCTAGTTTATTTTTAGTTTATTGCAGCAACTTTCAGTTCTCACTCACTTGTCTATATTAGGTCATTCTGTTCATTTGCCTTATTAAAGAACTGGAGTATTTGTAAAGGTCTCTGGTTTTGGATATTATACAAATGGAATGGTTAATGATTAGTACATAGAATTCCACTTGTGTAATGAAAATCCATGTCCTCTTTACAATTTTATAAAATGGGTTTTTGTACATTTTGTTTTCCCAATTTTTATTTCCATGCCAGTATATGATGCAGAAAGAGTGGCTTTGTTTTAAAGAAAAGTAGCCTACTATCCGTTCATATTTGGCATATTGGGCCAGTAAACGGCATTACAGCAAATCTCCTATGACTGCACAAGCTATACATTACTGCATTATACACTGTGGTGAGTACTGGTGTATGTGTGTGTGTGTAGGTGTGTGGGGAAATCTCAGTTTGCAAATTGCAAGGACATGCATGACTTGCTGTTTTTTGAAAAACTGTGCGTATCCACTTCAGGGCATGTGTGAAATAACGCTTATCTCTAATATATCCTGTCGTTGTAGACTATTGGGGAGATTCTAATTACAGTGAAATCCTGGACTTGCATCTGGGCGGTATGTATTTCAAATCTGTCGCTTTAATCTAACTAACCTAATGGCTAACCCAACCCATTCTTCCCTCTAAGCTGTTTTGAGCTTTTTCCCACTCTTATATCTAATCTGGCTGGCTGAGTGGCTGGTTTTAGCCTTGCTGCAATACCCTCTGCTCTGTTGCTCCCCTCTGGCCTTTCCTGTCCAAGTACTCTTGCATCAAACACAGATCAAACACTAGTCTCGTACTTGGTCTCTTAAATGTGGTATGCTCCTACAATCTTCTTTCTTTCACCAAACCTATTGAACACTTACTGTCAGCATACATAGCTATAAAATGCAATTTGGCTCTTACAGACTTAAAACTATTGGCATATTTAATTGTGTTAAAGGCACAAAAGAACATAAATGTATATTTTACAGTTATTAGAAATGATTACATGCACCACACATACAGTACACTGTAAAGTATTTAGTACTGTAAAGTGGTGTAGTAAAAATCCCTTTTGACTGCTAGCATAGCCAACACATCTCATTTCCCTTCATGGCAGTGTGCTGTTGTCCTATAGTTGTCTCCACTAACTCCACTCACTTTTCCCATACCTGCTCAGTTGCATAACTCCCCAGTGTGCTGAGTCGCGCTAAGAGTCAATGTTGTGGCCTCTTGTTGTCCCTTCTAAAACGTGATTCGTCAACAGTGACCGTGTGATTTTGTGTGTACTAAAGACACCTTATGGTGTTGTGTGGTGTCTTCTCATTGTTCTGTGGTACAGTAGACTTTTGCTTGGTTTTAAAAGCGTTGAAATGCACTCCTTTCCCCTGATCTTCCGCAGTCAGGTCCCAGTTATGCTTTATTTTCTCACTGGTGACAGTCCTCAGTAGGCTTTGGGAAAGAGGTGCATTTTCAACTCTTCAAGATGGGCCTGTGTGCTGCTCTTTTTGTCCGTTATGTTGTCGCTCATAAGACAGGAGATCGCGTGGAGTTTTGTCAGCGAATTATATGCTGACTCAGTAAATGGACTTTGGGATCTCTTCCTTTTACTCTTTTCTTTATCTAGCTGGTTTATGTTCGCAGTTCACACTGGCTCAATAATTCATTGTAATCAGATCACTTACTACTGTAGTTATAGCTCTAAATCTGGTATCATTCATTGCATGTGGCAACACTAATAACAATCTTTGCGCTATCTTGTTTTGATATTCATAACTGGATGTGGTGTGACTAGAGATTTAGATGAATTATGGATGAGGAATGCTGCCTGATGACTTCCAGATGGTTTTTCAATCTGTATGCTGTGTCGATGGAGTGATGTTTGAAGGGGACCTTTTTAAAGTGCTTTCCCTGAAGGATATAATGGTTTAACAGCATGGCAAAGTTCATCCCTGCAGGGGGCACCAAAAGCTAAAGATATGGTTGACTTTTGTATTCTATTCTGGACATGGGTTTCAGAGAAGATCCTCTACACTGCGTTTGCAACAGTTTTTCCCCCACTTTCCCCCACTTTTTCCTCACTTTTCTCTCTGTGATAGTCCCTTTTTATAGCTTTAGCTGTCTGAATATCTTGTTGGTGTCTTTATTAACAAATACATAATTGGCCTATAATATTTCTCTTTTTTTCTATTTATCTCCAGAGTGGTTCTTTTGTTTATTAACAAGAAATATAGCAATATTATTAATTTGGAGACCGGTATACATATTTGCATATATATACATATTTGCATATATATATATTATTTTTAGATTATTTTTATCCTAATTTACACATCAAAACTTGAGTCACCACACGATAAATGCAATACTCTATTAAGTGGAGTGGTTCAAATTGAGTTAAGTGTTAATTTTCCTTTAGGCTAATATTAAATACAGTATAGGCCAGCTACCCTCTGATCAACAGTAGCCTCTGTTATGGGATTTGTAGGCACAGCGCTTGCCATTTTAATGCCTCCCCATAGTTCTCCCTCTTTCGGAATGTAGCCTATTGGTAAAACAACTCACATGAAAAGGTAAAAAGTCGATTCCTTTCCCTTTTTTGTTCTGCAGGCTTTTTTCCTTTGTCTTTTTTTACTCTCCTTTTCTTATGTCTCCTTCACACCACACAGCTGACCCCCCTCCCTCCTTTTCAGGTGATTTGTCTTTTTTTCCCATCATGCACTAGTTGTCTTCCCTCTTTGATTTCTATTCTCCTATGTTCTTTCTTTTTCGTCTCCCCTCTTCTTTATCATCTTCTTTCTCTTCCTCCCACGCTGTCCTCTGCACATTTTTTCTCTCTGTGACTCTCTGCCCTCACTTCTCCATTCTCTTGTCCTCCTTCCTCTCGCCTGCCAACCAACACGCCCCCTCCTCCCCCACGCTCTCCCGCTCCCCCCCCATCTTTATCTTGTGGAAGTTGAGCCCTTTGCGGGGACGCCTCGCCGAAGACCACTCTCCTTCTGCCCCTGCTGTTCCCCAGAAGGTAACGTAACCTCGCCTCCTCCGCTTGTGGCGGGTTACAACGGCAACCGTAAGGAACTGCAGTATCCCCCCCCAATCCCCCTTAGAAAACAATAGTTGGTCCGTTTCCCGCACTTTTTTGTCTTCGCCTTGTCTGTGTGATGGAGCTCAGTAGATTTCCCCCAGTAAAAAGTATGGTAAATAGAAAAAATAAAAACACCAGCCCATTTATCGAAAAGGTGAAACACAACCTTACGTGTGGAATAAAGGCTGTGCTATCTTTAAAACATTTTCAAGTGCTATTTCAATGTTAGCATCTCCTGTTTTCTTCAATCATATTTATTTTTATGCGCGGTGACGCGGAGTACGAACACATTATGAATCGCTGCTTTGTCTGTGCCACGTATAATTTGTTATGTTCATTGCTGGCAATTGTTACCAGTGTGAAATACAACTCGATAAAATTTTTTCGGTTGGAATAGCTTTGATATGGCTTGATAGTCCTGCTGTATGTGGTTGTTAAACAAAATAGAAAATTGTAATGTTACTAGAAATCAAAGCAGCTGGTTGATTTTATCCACTACTGTTCTTTTAGCTCTAAGGTATTAGAGGGGAAACTACTCTGCTATAGTGTGTGCTTTGTGTGCTTAATCGACAGCATGTTATCTGTTTGCTGTTCAGCTAATGGACATTTTGAAATGATATAAAGTATGCACATCTATAGGCGACTTTTTATATATATATAAAAATGCACTAAACACCAGAATAATATCTAGCTTGCTTATAGGTAAGAAAAGTTGACAGTTGTTGTGAATATTCTAGGTTGAGACAGAGGAAAAAGAGTGTGTAAAACATCAACTTTTTTTTCGTCCCCTATTTCTAACACTTGTTGATTAGAGAAAACTGTCTGAGTTTTTAAGTTTTGTTTGTAACAAGACAAGAGCCTGTGCAGGAGATCTTTGTTGTTTGTTTGATGTCTTTTGTTTTCCCCGTCCATGACTTCCGATGTGCTTGTAGTTTGGGCTGAGGGTTGGTGGTGGAACGAGATGAAAAAGAAACAAAAAGCCTAGTACTGTTTAAGTCAGACATTTATGTATTCTGCCTGTGTTTCTAGTTGTATTCGTCCAGCTTTGCCTCTCTCTGTCTCTCCTCCCCCCTCGCTCTTTGTCCCTTGTCTGTTTATTAGCGAAAGCCAGCCCCCGAGACCACAACCATCCAATTTATGTGTGTACAATGTTTTCCCTTTTCGTTTTGCAAGACCCACCTCTTCCCCAGCTAAAGTATGTCATGCTCCATCAAGGGTTGCCCTCTGGCTTTTCATTTAAAGCGCTTCGCTCCACCTGCTGTAGTCAGATAATAAGAAACAAAATGTGCCAACACAACAATGGACCTAAATATCCCAGCATGCCGTATGGCCTTGCTCGTGGGCAGTGGGACTAATGCCCTACTATGTGTATCTGTGTAGCCTCCGGCTGATTGCTGTGATTGTGTTAAATGCAGGACTACGTTGCATGATTCCGTTAGGCAGACTTAATAGTGTGTGAACGTCACTATTGGTCTTGATAAGTCATCCCTTGAACATTTGACCTTTTTATAATGTGATTACATTAGTTGTATAACCTCATTATTTTCTCCTCCCTGAAATCGCTCAGCACCAGTAAGGTCTGATGGGATTTATATTCTGCTGGTGTTCAGATATGTTGCCCGGTGAGGGGAGGTTGAAGACTTCCCACCCTGGGGTGTAATTCTTTTTTCATTGTCTTTAGTCTTGGCTTTTTGTTACCCCTGCTTACTTTAACACCCATTCTGAAAATGATATATTGATACAATGCGATATAGAACAGTAATCGATCCCGAATCCCAGTTATCACAAAGTCCAAACGGGTTAACACACACTATCTACAGGTATTGCCTGTGTATGCGTGTTCATAAAAATAAAAAAAGTTTTAACACTATCTCCACGCCATCTTCTGTGCGCCGTCAAACAGAATGGCCCAACTGACTACTTTGGTATGAGTCCCATCATTCCATCACACCCTCCCTCAGCAAGGACATCCTGGTTTGGCTGTCATTGCATTGCCTGTACAGGTCTGCGTCTCTGTCTTGCGTCAATGTCAGGATCAGCCAGCTGTGTGCTTTCTCACTCCCACTTTACACTTCTTCCTGCAGGCATGGGCAAAAAAGATGACCCCAAATTAATGCAAGAATGGTTCAAGCTGGTCCAGGAGAAAAACGCTCTCGTCCGCTATGAGTCAGAACTCATGATATTGTAAGTACATTAACAGTGCACATGGACATAGATACATATAGAGTAAGCATTCTGTAACAGAAACATAACCCTTGTAAAATACTGTAGTGGTAGAAGGAGAATGTCAACAGAGAGAAGGAATTTATAACACTCGTTAAACCATAATGCAAACATAACAGCTTGCTTGAAACAGTCCTCCACCCAGTCATAAACTTGACGTTGATTGTTTTCAAGAAACTAGTGTAATTACGCTAAGCATAGTGTATTGGCAACAATCCAGTCTGTGCTGGCAACAGCTAGCGTGTGTTAAGTACTGTATGCCGTAACATGCTCTTTTGAGAGAGGGCTTATTCAAATGTTATACTATGATGTAGCAGACGACAAGCTAGAACTCTAGAGGTGAAGATGAACATCCTCACATTGTTGTGGTCTTGATTTTACTTTCTCTGATAAAGTGCCAGGGAGCTGGAGTTGGAGGATCGGCAGAGCCGTCTACAGCAGGACCTCAGGGAGAGAATGGCTGTTGAAGGTAAGATGTTAAAAATAAAGAGAAGCTGTTTTATCGCTCGTAGAACAAGTCATGTTATGTTTTTCTAATTGATTATAAGTTTTTGTATCCCTATTGAAAATAACCTGTTTTCATTTTCCTAGTGTAAGTAATGTACAACAAGGTACAAAAGCACAAATCAGTTTACAAAAGAGAAGATTGTCTCGTAATATAAATGACTACATTGATACATACCTTCCCTGTCACTGTAGTTAAAATGGAATAAATGAGCCAAATACTTTTTTCCTTTGAAGCCTATATTTATTTATTTAATTATAATTTAGTTAAGCCTATATTTAATTATTTCAAAGTCAAACTGGATTGTTACTATAGTAGAACCGGAAGGTGGTGGTATCTGTAAGATGAATATGGATGTGAATGTAAAAAATCTACTACCCCCCCCCCACCCCACCCTCAACATTGCAGACCACCTGAAGACTGAGAAGGAGCTGGCTCAGGAGAAACAGATCCTAAACGAGATGTTGGAGGTGGTGGAGCAGCGCGACTCTCTGGTGGCGCTCCTGGAGGAGCAGAGGCTCCGGGAGAGGGAGGAGGACAAAGACCTGGAGGCAGTAATGCTCTCCAAAGGCTTCAACCTCAACTGGGCTTGAGAAGACGGGCCAGAAAAGCCACCAAGATGGCCACCATCTTTGATTCCAAGAGGACATCTCAGACCTGGAGCTTGGTCGCTTCCTAAAGCCTGCACCTGCTTGGTACTCAGTCCAGTCCTAGTATTGCTCTTGGAGAGCAGGGCAGGGGGAAAGGGAGTCCATCACATGATCTGACGGGTCCGTGTTTTTTGAGGATTAACGGACATCGTCTCACCTTCAGCAGTGAATGTGTCATGCTCTCCCACTGTGGTCTGCAGTAGCACCCACTTGACGTCTCACTGCGAGCAGTTGTTTTCAGCATCTACATTATCCTCTGCCTGAAGGCAACCAAATAGTCTGGCTCACCTTGCCGTCTCTGTGGGTGGACATACTGGCACAGTATCTGCTTTGGTATCGCCTCTACATTACCCACAGGAAGCCTTGGGAGAATGTATAGAATTAGAATTTAAATCTAAAGGGAAGAATGTCAGGTCCTGCTGATGTAAAGGAATTGTAAAGATTGGTTGTTTTGTGTATATGTGCGAGCGTATCCGGTTTTTTTAATTTAAAGAGGGGAGGGGAGGGTGTTTTCTCTGTTTGGAATGGACTGCGACAATGTTTTAAATGTTGTAGGGAGGAGGTAGTTTTTTAAACACAATGGCTGAATCCCAAACTGCTCACTTCCCACTTCCTGCTGCCTTTGCTTTGCATGTACCAGGTATGATCTAGAGGTGAATGCCTTGGCAAATTAGTGCTAATGATGGTAAAGCTGGCTCGCATGGATGTTTTAAAACATCACCAGTACTAATACTGCAAAAGCTACAGCAAAAGAACGTTTCTGATCATTTCATTTAATTGCACGCACCAATGTGTGATATATGAAGTGTCAGAAATGTAAAAGCAGGAAGTCTGCAGCCAACCACTTCTAGGGTTAGAAATTATGACACGAGTGGTAAAAACCAGTGTTCCAGTTTTTCAAAGCCATTGTTTTCCTATGCAAAGAGCAGTGCTCTATAATCTATCAGCGTTGCTACAGTACGTACGGTGTCGTGACAAACAAACAACAAAATAAATGTTCAACCCACTGTGCACAAAGTTCAAACTATTTTAATGTCTAGCATTGTCAAGCCTCAGATCTTGTGAATATCTTACCACAAACTAACATGAAAAAGCATCTAATGGAGAATTGTTTATCATCCCACGTTGTTGTTAACACAGCAAATTGAGCAAAAGTGAACTCGCCGATAATTAGTCTATTATGCACTAAAAATATTATTTTAATGTTTACACTCCCCAGAACTATTTCTAGTGCCTTGTTCTTTTTTCTTCCCCCCAACCAAGCAATGACATAGCTTAGACCACGCGTCATTCTTTCTGAACTTTAAGGTGATGCGAACATGGAAGCTTAACTGTACTACATTGACTCCTTTAGCTTTGGGACACTTGACGTGAAGTGAGGACTAAAAGGGCAATTTGAGATTCAGCCTTGGCAGTTGCCATGGTGACTGACCATAGGAGGGACATCTTCTAGTTGAAGGCATTTGTATCCAATCATAAATTCATTATCACATTCTATGGAGCCAAAACTGACATTTTTATTTCCTCTTAAAGAGAAACACATGTCAACACCAAGCCATTCAATATAGAGTTGACTTTTTAATACCTATTTATTAGCTTTGTTTGCTTTTAGCAAATAAGATTATTGTTGTTGTTTTTTGTTTTGTTTTCCATTCTGCATTCACAGAAGTTCCCGTCGGACTGTCAACATGTTTGCTTGTGCCCACCCTGTGTTCTATCATCTATGAGCCATTTAATTTACAGAAGAAATAGTGATTTAGATAGATTGTAAGTTGTATTTGACTCTGTAATACACATTAGTACATGAAGAGACTCCACAGGTACAGATGCATGTACACTTTAGCATGTCTGCGTGAATATGTGTCTGTGAATCGGCCTCTCTGACATGCCATTCATAATTAGCATATAAGAGAGTAGTGTAACAAGTGATACATCCTGAAAAGTCCAGATAATTTTTCTGCTGTGTAAATTTGTCTTCAATAAGATGGTCTCACCGATGAGAAACATTTGATCTTGTTAAAGGGAGATCACTGTAACAATTCACACATTTAGTGCCACAGGACTGTGGATATGCTGCAATAAGGATAATTCCTGAGAACTCAGAAATCAGTATATGGCAGTGTTATAAAATTTTGTTTATGTGAACAAGATGCCTTTCTATTTCATTCTCAATATAGTTTTGAGATTTGATTTCTGAACCGAGTTGTTTTCTGTGGTATTCACATTTGTGTATCATACTGGAAAGCAACATTTGTCTCTTTTTTTTAACACAATTTTATACATGGTTCTTTACACATTTTCATCACACAGCTAAAGCAATGCAAGGTACCAGATGAACAACTTGCATTTACTTGTACAAGTACAATTGTTTCTCTAGTATGTTTTAAACCCAATAGCCTTTCTGACATTAAAAATATGGACAGTGCAATTGTCATGCATAAACAAAATATTTTATTTATGACTTGGTAGCTGTGAATAAATAGTTACAAGGCTTTTTCCTTTTAGATGGTGTGATACGTTTGACAGATATTTATTAACGTGTGAAAAACTGTATTATATGTAAAGAAAATGAATTTAAATTTTTATGTTGACACTTGACATGTAATGTAAAATGCTTCATGTAGCTAAAATGCATAGCGTGTTGGATGTATGCTGAAACGGCAATAAAACAATACCGTTCTTGTACCTGATCTCGTGTGTGGTAATGTTTTAAAGCTCAAACTCACTACAAATCCTTCATGAAATCCATTTCATGTTTTCTTTGCTCCAATCGGCAGTTCAAAGGTGAGGTTTCTGTCGGAAGAATTTGTAGCTTTTTGTGTAGCATATTAATAATGATTTCTGCAAGTTTTAGGGACTGCCAGGTAAGGGTCTGTTCTTACATTCAACAAATCTAGATATAAAATAACACTGTTGCATTATAAGATTGTGATGTTGTTGCTCTTGCTCAAGAACCCTTACATGTGTCGCGTTCAATGTCTAATACTGTCGGTCAGCAGTGGTGTCTGGCATAGCTATCTGGTCGTATAGTGACTGGTTTATTGATAACCACGGCCTACAACCAGAATATGAACTAAATGGAATACGTAGGCTTTTAAAACGAATTAGCTTGCATGGCACTTGCCTGCCTGGCCAGTAGGTCAGCCTGCCAGACCTCAACTCACTCAACCACTGTATCTCCTCTGTTTTTTTTGTTTTTTTGTTGCGTACAGTAAGTGAGCCTCTGTTCTATAATAGTCTACTTGTGTTTCCTTTTAAATAAACCCATCTGAGTGTTTTGTAGGCTAGAGTGGCTCTTGGCTGATTACTGCTTGGATAATGGCAAGGAGCTCGCATACACAATTGCTTCGCTACATCTCACACCTCTAGCCTACTAGTTACTTGATTTACGTGTCGTAGTTTGGTATCATACACAGCTTTTGGTTCTTTGGTATAATGCTGCATTCCATTTACAGTAGAAAGTCAGTTGTTACGACGTATCTCTTCCAACTTTCAAACTAAATTAAGTTATTTAGTTGTTTAGTTATTTAGTTTATTTTTTATAAACAACAGCAAAGTCCAGCATAGCTGCTACACATCCTACACACAGTGGTAAGAACAGATTGGTGCAACAAATATTGTTGTTGACATTTTCAAGTAAAAATACAACCCCAACTCTGAAGTTTTGTAGTACAAAAATGAGTGATTTGTAAATTCCATTAACCCTGTGTTGGAAACACTACAACAACACATTATGTGGTGTTTTTGTGAATTTAATTGTTTTGTTAAAATATACACTAAATTAGCTGTATCTGATGACAGTAACACACTCCAACAAAGTTGGGGCAGTTATTTTTACTACCGTATAACATCATATTTCCTTTACTTACACTTATTAAATGTGAGAACACCCGTTTGTGAAGTTTAGCAGTGAGAACTGCTAAACATTTTCCAAATGTATTTCTCGAATAGCTTACATAACAATGAAATGCAGCATATTGTCTCTCAACTGCAATGCTGCCATATTAGCATACTGCATGAGGAAAGTGTTTTAAGAGATACATTAGACACAAGTAGAATTCCCCTTTCTACACCCTTTATGCCAGCCACATGCACTACACTGTGTGTGTGTGTGTGTGTGTGTGTGTGTGTGTGTGTGTGAGAACCTGCAATTGGCTGAATGTTTTTCTTTTTATTGAACTGTTTCATTCCCAGGCTTGGAGGGCAGAGGGTTTGCCACTGTCCACAAGCAGCAATGAGGCCTGTAAAATATATGATGCTATACTTACACAGGTAACCTTGATATTACCTCTGTTGCCAGGAAAAGTAACAAAACAATTATCTTCTTAACAATTACACTTCTATTTATTACATTTTTGTCACCCAGTATGTGACCTGGCGTAATGATGAAACTTTGGGAGGAATTGAAGAATGTATGTCTGCTGTTAAGAGAGCTGATCCAGATTTTGGTATGTAGAAATGTGGTCCTGTTCTGAACAAAATCTCGGTAATAATAATAAACATGTATAGTGCTGTGGAAGACCTACATGTTAGATTAACAACTTTTTACTCGGTACTCAATGTGAGGTTAAAAAAATATAATGTGGAAAGTCAAAAACAACCCATTTTCAGACACAGCTATCACTTGTGCTAGCTAACCAACTGTACATTCACTTTATATATCAGTGGTTCTTGATCCATACCCAACAAAAACACTTTTTCAAAGCTTGCAAAGCTTCCCACTCTAACATAAATATATAACTGTTTCTGCACCATTGCCAAAAAAACATATGCACATTTTATTAACCACAGGTTAAAAAGACTAACAAAAAGCCTTTTTATAAACCCTCCTATTGTTCTTGGGTTTCAAACACACACCTTCTTGTGCCAGCAGTGAACATCATATGACTATGTAAGTAAGAATTAGAATTGACTCCTTCTGCTGGCACAACAAGGTAGTGCGTTGAGTCAGTTTGACACGGAGGACAGTAGGAGGGTTAAGCATCTCTTGGCCCTCACTGGTATGGATGTTTAAAGTATAATGATAATGATCCAGCTGTTTGCCCTGTCCTCTGTACTTTAGTTATGGGCCATGTGATCAGCACAGGGCTGGAGCTGGTGGGAACCGGGAGCTCTGTTCGGTTAAATGAGCGCCTGGCCAGTGCTGTGAGGCGAACCGTGGAGCTGGCTGCTACCCAGGACATCACCCACAGAGAGAGGTTGCATGTCAGCGCTATGGAGCTCTTTTCTCATGGGTGAGACCCAGTCACATACTGACTGGCTGGAAATAGAGCACATACAAAAGCCATGTACTGCATGTGCACATTTGCTTACAGAAAAGATTCTGGAATTTATGCAAAAAGCCTAATTGCTTCACGATGGGCTGTTTTAGGATGGTAAAATAATAGTAAAATGTCAGGTGCTGGTCATATACGGTAATTAGAATATCATCAAAAAGTTGATTTATTTCAGTAATTCCATTCAAAAAGTGAAACTTTGATATTATATTCATTCATTACGCACATACTGATATATTTCAAAAATAATAATAATAAGAAGAAATGTTGGCCAACCGAAAAGTATGAACATGAAAAGCATTCAATACTTAGCTGGGGCTCCTTTTGGCTGAATTACCTCAGCAATGCGGTGTGGCATGGAGTCGATCAGTCTGTGGCACTGCTCAGGTGTTATGAGAGGCCAGGTTGCTCTGATAGTGGCCTTCAGCTCTTCTGCATTGTTGGGTCTGGCATATCGCATCTTCTTCTTCACAAGAAGGTTAAGGTCAGGCGAGTTTGCTGGCCAATTAAGAACAGGGATACCATAGTCCTTTAACCAGGTACTGGTAGCTTTGGCACTGTGTGCAAGTGCCAAGCCCTGTTGGAAAGTAAAATCTGCATCTCCATATAACTTCCTGGTAGATGGCTGCGTTGACCTTGGACCTCAGAAAACACAGTGGACCAACACCAGCAGATGACATGGCAC
>JAODUG010000021.1:4074224-4085030 GCA_027564795.1 Aphredoderus sayanus | reverse complement strand
AAATACGAGATATTTGAGTACATCACGAGGGTTTATATATATATATATATATATATATATATATATATAGTCTTAGTATTTGTAGTTAGATTAACATTCAACCATTAGCAACACATTAGCATGCGTGCTGTCATACACTGCTTTGTGTTCACTTACCATTGATTGACCATACTGTAGGATGTGATAGTAACAATGAGTGACCTTCTACTGTAAGTGACAAAATAGTTGTAATTAAAATAAAGTTCTAATATTAAGTTAGTAATAAAAGTAATGTTTCCGGTTATGCCAAACAATAATTATAAGTATTCTACACTTATTTACATGGCTCCATAAATAAGCACACAAAGTGGCGCAGACCACACCACACAACAATAGACGTATTATGCCTTTTAAATATTAAATATTGTAAGTTGTCTAATATTTAAGGGTTACTGAAGTTTTTCAAATAAATTATGTAATTATATTTATTTGTGAAATGTAGCCTAACCCACTTCATTTGTAGAGCTATAATCTGTGTAAAGTGATTAATATAATCTTTGGAAATGACTTGCTATTATTCATAAACACCACAGGGTGTCCATGATAGTTGTCCTTGTTACATACATGTACACCTGTCGCCTTTGATCATCTCTGCATGACTCTTATCTATGGATTTGTTCATTCAGGCTGTAAGCACTCAAGATCATTAATGACCTCATTTACATTTGCAACATGTGATTAATGACGAGAGGTCTGGCTGTGAGATGCAGATGGTGAAGGCTGGCAGGGGAATTCATTTGTCACCAGCAGTGTCTAATCAAAATGTTTTCCTCTATCCAAAAAAACAGCATGTACATATCCAAAACATATATAGAATCAGATTTGTCCCACTTTTATTTATATATTAACAAAAAATAAGAATTTGAGAAAGAATAAAACTCAGTGACGCAAAATAACTTTATCTCAAAAGTAAAACATATATCTTGTAAACTAACTACTGGTATTGTTTACAGTTCCCTCTTCTGCTTTGTCACTGATCAGATTTTTGCTCTCAATGTCAGCTTTGGAGCTTTTATTATTTGTTAGCTTGCAGTTTTGACGCTTTTCAAGGGTGCTTCGCCATTGGCTAGTGAGTTTGAATGACAGCTCAGTGCCTCGGGCATTGTTGAGTGCAGTAAGCGAAAGTTGCCTTCAATTGATCAGTTTCACATTATAGCATAAAACTGTAATTTCACGTTTGAATGTGAAACTTTTCACGGTATAACGTGATACTGATCTGTTTATTTGTCTTTCTGACATGGCAGCAATATGCTGCCGTAGCTGGAAGCGTAACCGCAAAGCTGACAGTGAAAGCAAAAGTGTGATCAGTGAGAAAGCAGCCAAGGGAACTGTAAGCAAAAGGACGTCATAAAAAAGTAAAAGACCAATAACTTGAGTTTTATTCTCTCAAATGTAAGATTTTTAAGAAGTTTCATTTGACAAATTGGCATTAATCTGATTCCATAATACATTAAAGGAAAGGTCAGGAGACAGTTTTACTTTTGTACATTGAATGTCTGAAATAACTAAATGTTTGTAATTGTAAACAAATGAATTCACGTTTTAAGTAACAGTTCTTGTATGAAATTGATGCTGAAAAAAATCAGAATTATACAAGACAGTGATTTATACTGAAAGGAAAAAAAAAATTCCACAGTATGCCAAATGTTGTTCAAAGGCATCCAATTTACAGAAATAAAAAAAGTTTAGTAGTAGCAATAGATTGGGGAATAGATACTGTAATAACTGCTGCCATGTCACACTGATAGGTCGCCTAGCTGCTCTGGCAGACAAAGTGCCACTGTCACTGACCCTAACCACTGGAACCTGACCAGCAAAACCTCTATAGAGCCACACTGCCTGATAAGTGACCTGTAATCCTGTTCAATTCACACAGGGCTCAACCCTTAATCCTATCAGTCTCCCAAATATGTAACGGGACAATGCAATATAGAGGGGGAAAAGGTCACATTGGTCAATAATACCATGTTTTCGTGGTATGTACTGCATATAATTTAAAATCCCTGTGTTCTTAGCCCTGTTGACAATGTATTTATTTATTGAGCTCTTGAAGCGACTTGAAGCGACTTCAGTAGATCTTACTGAGTTGTTGCAGATTAATGCCACGATGTCCATAAAGACCTTTGATGTCAGTTCAGTCATGAAACAGCTCAGACCATCGGACACTCGCTTTTGTTATCTACTTCAATTATTGCCCTAATCTAAATCTATGTTATCCTAATGTTTAACTAATTAAAACCTGCGTACCTAACCATTAACCTAAACCTAACCGTAAGCAAGTCAGCAGTTTGTCTATACATATCCAAACCATTAACTATTTTTCTTTAACAGTGCCCTGGGTAAGATTTGGAGGGGCATACTGTAGTTCATAGGAGACCATATGTGGCCCTACAATATACGCGTCTTTTCCTTGTTTCCATGTTCTATGAGTTACTGGCCACTGCCTCTGCCAGAACCTTCCCCATACGGATAGTGCTTAGTGAGAGTTAGGATTTTTATTAAAATACTATAAATCAATCATTTTTAATAATTTATCGTCACTTTACATTTCTTATGTTGTAAATCAGCTCTGCTAGTTGAAGGTGTGTGTGTGCATGTGTGTGTGTGTGAGTACGTATTATATTGTGAAGCAAGCATGTGAACACAGATGGATTTGCAGAGGATTGCCGTATGTTCCTAAGACCTTTGTAGATGTATGACATTTTATGGTCTCTTATCGACAGCATAAAGTATGTTCAGGTTTAAAAGACTGTCTGAGGGCTTCAGTTGACACAGAAGAATGACTGGTCTGGGAGAAAGAAGCTCATTGATGTCTAGTGGAGAGAGATGATTTGTTTTACAGATAGTGCCTCAGTGCCTCTTAGTAAGTTTATTGCATCATGGGAGGGAAATATACTGTACAGTATCTGTACATCAAATTAGCTCTGTTAGACTCTTAATAATACAACTGTTGTACATTTGGCTGGTTGCTCTTATATTGAGATTATTCTGTTTGATATGTACACATATATCACAATTACACTAAAATCATAATACATTTCTTGCTATTAATGTCTGCTTGTTTGTAGGTTGAATTATGAGTGTTATGTGTAACCTGGCCAGAGGCTGTTCTAGCCTTAATGGTGCGCTAGCTGAATCATTTTCGGTGCAGTACATGCGCCCCCCACTAGATGGTGTCTAAGCGCTTGCCTGGGGTTCCATCTGTTTGGCTGCCGGTATGAAATCCTCCTGTGTCTGGCACAAACAAGATTGATGACTCCACATATTGACCCATATCTCTCCTCAATGTCTGTAATCACTCTGCCCTCTATTCTTCTCTTTCTCCCCCTTCTGTTCCAGAATAATGACATGCTGGATTTGCAGAGGAGTCGGATGAGGGATGAGATCAAGGAGTACAAGTTCAGGGAGACCAGACTCCTGCAGGACTATACAGAACTGGAGGAGGAGAACATCACTCTCCAGAAACTGGTCTCCACACTCAAACAGAACCAGGTCAGTTTAACTGAGTTTGGTCAGGACATCAGGAGTTTACTCACTGGCCAAATCATACATATATGAGATATATTATCATTACATTATTTTAAGGAGTATTTTTAGAAGCTCTGATTTTAACCCTCCTGTTGTCCTCCGGGTCAAAGTGACCCAATGCAGTACCTCTTTGTGCTAGATAGTTGGCGCTAACAACAGGAGGGTTAAGGTATATCCATATGCAGTCTATGTACTGTATGTGTACAGTACAGATGATTAATATAGCCATGAGGAAAAGGAATTCCTTATGCCATTGCTGAATTGTTTCCACTCCTCTCCACCAGGTGGAGTATGAGGGACTGAAACATGAGATTAAGGTGCTGGAGGAGGAGACGGTCCTTCTCAACAGCCAACTGGAGGACGCCTTACGTCTGAAGGACATTTCCCAGGCCCAACTGGAGGAAGTCCTGGACTCGCTGAAGAGCGAGAGGGAGCAGAAGAACAACCTGCGTAAGGAGCTGGCGCACCACCTCAGCCTGAGCGACAGTGTGTATGGGGCTGGGGCCCACCTGGCCCTCACCGTCACCGGGGTGGACAGCCTCAAGTTTCCTGAGGACACCGCCATCGCTAACGGGCTCCCCAATGGCGGCGGCGTGCCTGTTGCTAATGGCAACAATGAGGACAGCTGCAACCGCTGCAATGGGCACATCCACGGAGGTGCGGGATTGGCCAAAATGACCGGGGAGTACAGGGTGTGTCGGAAAGGGGAGGGGCTTAACCCGGTGTCGGACCTGTTCAGCGAGCTCAACCTGTCGGAGATGCAGAAGCTGAAGCAGCAGCTGCTACAGGTGTGTGTGCATGTGTGTGGTGAACTCACCGTTTGCATACAGTATTTGTGGTGTGTGTGTGTGTGTGTGTGTGTGATTCTCCCCTCCAAAGCACACCAGTGCATAAGTCTTATTTTTGGTAAGTAGCCAGAGTGTCTGTCTGAGTAGACATACTTCCACATTCTTCTAACTCCTACAGGGATTTATGTAAATTAGCTCTTTACTGACCTTGGCTTGAACCCTATTTCCCACCGTCAGCGATGTTTGAAGCCCGCTGAAGGTGCAGTGATCTTCTACAACATATCGTAACTGAACGTTCCACCTTGAACATTGTTATATTCAAAATATGGCTGAATATAGAATATAGCTAGAAACAGTGTGAGAGAAAAGGAGAGAGAGGACCATTCCAGAAAGAGGATAGTTAACATCAAGCTATATTGAATAGTGAAACCATCTGAATGACATGTATTATAAATGCTGCTGTGAATAAACCAAAGAGCACTCTCTCCAATGGATTCGTTGTATATTCATCTATAAGTGTTATCTACAAGAACACTCTGTAGCATATCTGCTAATACCAAGATCGAACAGCCTTATTCAAAATGAAATGTAGAAAATGTTGCATATTGCCATATTTGAAATGTATACTGAGTGGCCCATATGGCCACTGATAATGTCTCTGTAGTCATTCCCTACATCCTATTGATCTCAATCTCTTGATCCTTGTAATTAAACACCTTCCCAGTGACCTTGGCAGTTCCGTTCTATTGCATTCTAAAGGCCCGGGTATACTTCTGTTGACACGGATTTGTGCAACGTGGACACAGATGAGCGTTCAAGCTGCTCACAAGTGTACTCAATATCTCCCCTTGTAGGCGTGTCGGCTATTTCCCTATGTTAAAGGAATTGGAGATCTTTATAACTGCATTTTGCCTGTGCGTAAACTGTTTCTCAGTGATAATATTGTTGTAATGAAGAACTTAGCTGGAAAAAATGTTTATTTTATATTCTTAGAACACTCATTTCTGAGCTTAGCAGCACATCTATTGCTTTCTGTAGTAGGTTTCAGCGTGTCGCCAATGCACACATCTGTATGGGCACAGACAGTCCATTCACACTGTGTATGACTTGTGCCATCCAAACCATCCACAGAAGTATACTTGGGCCTTAATGGTACAGCAATATCAGGATACTCTTTCATTCATTCTACATTTTGATGACGATGTCTTATACAGGCCTCTGTATGAAATGAGCCTACACACATTTTAATATCCTGCGCAACCTTTACAAATGAAAGCCAGCATGTTTGCGCGCTCATGCCATGTGTGTTCGCGTGTACAGTGCTGCTTAGCCGAGCAGAAGAAATTCTGCTCAGCAACAGAGAAACCTTAAGTATGCTGCGTGTTACTGTAAGTGTAGGTGTGTTAACGGTGTGTGTGTGTGTGTGTGTGTGTGTGTGCCTGTGTTGTGTGCTGTGGGGAGCCTGGTCATTGTGTCCAATAAGGCAGCAGGCAGATACAGAAGTGGCTCTTTGTCTGCTATTGGTTTGTTTGCTTAGAGACAAGCACAGAATAGATTACTGTACCCCACTAGGAGGATCTTTTAACCCTCGTGATGTCCTCTGGGTCAGAATGACCCAAATCATTAGCTCTTTGTGGCAGATAGAAGGCACTAAACCTAATTCTACAGCTTTCACAGACATATGATGTGCACTGCTGGAACAACAAGGTGTGAGTTTGAAACCCAAGGACAACAGGAGGGTTAAAAGGCACATAAAACAACACAAGAACATAAAGAAATAATTAATAATGAAATAAATACACTCAGCAATGACAATTGAAAAATACACAAATCATACACAATCAGATGGCGCCACCAGGTGGCTAAATATGAGCTTTTTTAGTACATTGCGAGGGTTAACCGGACGTCACACTGAAACATACACGTACAGTATATCGTTTTGTCTGTCAGCTACTTTTGTCTGTGACGTATACACAAAACCCACTGATGCACCAAATCAATATAACATATAAATATCAATGTCAAATAGAGACACATTTTTCCATACTCATTCAGTTGGGAAATACAGTATTATTAGTATAGTGGTTTGCAAAGTCCTCTGTAATCATATTTGATAAGTTGATAGGTCATATTTGACTGTGAAAATCCACTGACAATGACCACTCACTTCACAGTGAATGACGTTGAAACCTTTCCATTGTTTTTTTCTCTAGATAAAAACACTATTATCTTGCATTTCCCACATTGCTTTAAAGTAAGAGCAATTCAAGACTGGGAAGTAACAGTCTGCCTATGTCATATAAAGCTATTACCGGTATTATTTTCATGGGATTCATTGTTCATCATGCTATTTTCACATGTAATTCATTGTTCATAATGTTTTTGAAGTAGCGTGGCATAGTTCAGCATAACTTCATCAGTTAATTTCCTTTGTTTTCCTGGATGTGATCCAAACTGTAGTTGGATCAATGCGGCATTCCCATGTCAGCACTGGGTATGAGAGGCAAACAGCTGACTCCTCTTATAGGATGCCTGATCAAAAAGCAATTAAACAGCACTTCACTACAATTACAGGCATCTCTTTGGGCATGCTTAATTTATGTCAAGCTACAGCAGGTGTGGTGCATACTTCTACGCTTTTATTTCTATCTAGAATTATTAACCTACCTAATATTATCCTACAGTAGCTGTTGATGTATTAGAGACACTGTGTATGTGTGTGTGTTGATTGTGTATATTGTTTTATTTTGTCTTAGCTTTAAGTCTTTATTATTATTGTCTTTATTCCGTTCATCTTTTGTTACCATTTTTACCTCCAAGCGCATTACAAGTATTTGTATGTATGAAATTACATTTTGATAGAAGTATTGATGAATTCACGCTGCACTGGGGCCTCCTGTCCTGAAGGTGGAGCGTGAGAAGGCGACGCTGCTGATGAACCTGCAGGAGTCTCAGACACAGCTGCAGCACACCCAAGGGGCCCTGAACGAGCAGCATGAGCGCGTTCACCGCCTCACCGAGCGTGTAAGCGCCATGAAGCATCTCCATGGCGACAAGGAGCTTGACGACCTGCAGGAGAGCGAGAAGCCCGATGGCGGCTCGCCATCGCCGCCACCGGCCAACGGTTCCCACGACTACGACCCCAACATCCACGGGTTCGAGATCCTGGAGTGCAAGTACAAGGTGGCAGTGACGGAGGTCATCGACCTGAAGGCGGAGCTCAAGGTTCTAAAGGAAAAGTACAACCAGGCTGTGGAGGGGCAGGGGGAGGAGCGTATCCACGGCGACGACAGAGTGCAGGTGTTGAATGAACAGGTAAGATTCTGCAACTATCACCATAGCAACATTCGCATTTGGAAGAATCTTTGTGTTTCTGCAAAGGATTTCTACTGTAAAATGATCTATTATCTACTCAGCATACTCAATTAACCCTCATGATGTTCTCTGGGTCAAAATGACCCAAATCACTACCTCTTTGTGGCAGATAGAAGGCGCTAAACCTAATTCTACAGCTTACACACACATATGATGTGCACTACTGGCACAACAAGGTAGGGGGTTTCAAACAAACTATCTTTTTGTGCAAGCAGATGGTGCCACCTGATTGTGTAGTCCTCTTTAGTGTCAGTGCTATGTGTATTTATTTCTTTATTTCTTTATTTTTTACTGTATTACTACTTTTTTCCTGCTTTTTTTTTTGTGCCTCTGTTTTCAAACGCACACCTTGTGGTGCCATTAGCTGTAGAATTAGAATCGGCGCCTTCTGCTGGCACAACAAGGTAGTGCGTTGGGTCGGTTTGACCCGGAGGGCAGCAGGAGGGTTTACAGGGAGGAAGTCTGTCTTTTAGTTCAAACTGTTCTGTTAGTGACTGCCAAGCGACACACCAGCACTGCATTGACAGTGTCTTGAAGGCCATTTCCACAGAGCCGGTGCACACAGTATGCTAGCCACCATGTTCCTCACACAGCCCAACATCCACCCATGTGTCCAGGTGTCTCAGCTGGAGCGCACGTGTCGAGAGAGCCGGGAGCAGGCGGCGTTCCTGGAGGCGGAGCTCCGCGCGGCCAGGGGCGCGTCCGCCGAGAGCCAGGGCATGCTGAACGCGGCGCAGGACGAGCTGGTGACGTTCAGCGAGGAGCTGGCCCAGCTCTACCACCACGTGTGCCTGTGCAACAACCAGACGCCCAACCGCGTCATGCTGGACTACTACCGGCAGAGCCGGGGCACCCGCAGCGGTAGCCTGAAGGGCTCGGACGATCCCCGCGCCCTGCTCTCCCCCCGGCTAGCGCGACGCCTGGCGGCGGCTTCGGCCGCCTGCTCCCCCGTGGACTCCCCCTCCAAAGACCCCCAGGCCAGCGAGTCCTCCCCCAAGCTGGCGGCGGGGGACAAGGAACCACCGGCGTGCCAGGGAAGCCCCACTCGCACGCCCATGGGTTCCCCGGTCATCACCATCTCTTCTTGCCCGTCCCCGGGGCCCACCGAGGCGGGCGGAGACCTGCGCAAGGAGCCCATGAACATCTACAACTTGAACGCCATCATCCGAGACCAGGTCAAGCACCTGCAGAGGGCCGTGGACCGCTCTCTACAGCTGTCCAGGCAGAGGGCAGCAGCCAGGGAGCTGGCTCCAGTGCTGGACAAGGATAAAGAGACCTGTCTGGAGGAGATACTGAAGCTCAAGTCCCTGCTTAGCACCAAGAGAGAGCAGATCGCCACTCTCAGGCTGGTGCTTAAGGCCAACAAACAGGTGACTGACTTCTCTGGCTGACCTTAGCTACAAGTTAGCCTACAGTCTATGGTAGGACCAGCAGCTCATTTATTTGCAGATGTCAATTACAGGATTTTTGCAGATTTTACTGAAAGTAAGGAATACAGTGGATAAATGCAAAAATAAACTGGAATGTTTAAACAAGTAAGAAAAACGAGACAAAAACTAGTTTACAGCTAAGGGCAAGTCTCCAATAGCCAATAAGAGTTGAACACAAGGAAAACAAGTTTGTCTGTAGGGGCACTTGAATGAAGGCTCAATATGTCTGTAAGGACACTACAAAGATGTGTGCATATGCTTTCAAATCATGTGCCTCTTTGAGAGGATCCTTTTGAGAGGATATCATCATGTTTTAATAATTGTAAGTAGACGCAAGGCTATATTACCTTGAAACAAACTACCCTCTCAAAATATACTAAAAATGCTGAATTTCTACCAATCAGACAGCAGAGGGGGCACTGGCCAATCTGAAAAGTAAATATGAAAACGAGAAGTCCATGGTGACAGAGACCATGATGAAGCTGAGGAATGAGCTGAAGGCTCTGAAAGAAGACGCCGCCACATTCTCCTCTCTCAGGGCCATGTTTGCCACCAGGTGAGAGGAACTCTGGGTAATGAACAGATGCCAATAAAATGTTCCAGGCTTGGATTTTTACTTATTTATATAATTTAAATGGTTTTAATGGTCCGGACAAGGGAGATGTGTGTGTTAGGGTTCCTGGATTAGGGTAAATTGTGATGTTTTTTTGCTACTTTGCACATTCAGTGGAGCCAGTCATTAAGATGGTGTCACTGGTGTGAGAAAATGGACATAAGCGGAGTCAGGGAGATGTCAATCAATTTATGTCTGTACACGGACACATGAATCTAACCGGAAAAATGATCATTCTTTAAGTGGTGTGTTTAGAGTACCTATTAAGATAAGAAGCTTACAATAAATATTGTGTGTATCGTTGATTTTGACCTGACTTTTCTTTTAACCATACCTTTTTCTCTGTCTGCAGATGTGATGAATACGTCACTCAGCTGGATGAGATGCAGAGGCAGCTGGCTGCAGCAGAGGATGAGAAGAAGACCCTAAACTCCCTTCTGCGTATGGCCATTCAGCAGAAGCTTGCTCTGACCCAACGCCTAGAAGACCTGGAGTTTGACCATGAGCAAACCTACAGTGGACGGGGTGCTAAAGTGGCCAAGATCAGGAGCAGCCCACCCAAAGTAAGTTTGTTTACCATTCCCCAAAGCCAACAGACCAGGGGTCTACAGGTTAACTAACAAAAAATATGACCTGATGACCAAATGATCTGGGATTTAATTTACTCACAGCGCCTCACAGTGGCTGAAACTATGAATTACAACATATTTATTTATACAGGTATTTCATGAAGGCTACTTGGTAATTTACCTTTTAGTGACCTGGTCAAGATGTACAGTACAAGTTTCAATGCTAATTCATCACCATACCAAGAACTTAGAACAGAAAACATATAACAAATTGTATTGTTTTTTTTATCACCTATAAATTGCATTTAGTCAGCCCAATTTTGAAGTTTTTTATTTGTTGACAAAGTTTGAAATATCCAATAGATTTCGTTCCACTTCATGATTGTTTCCCACCTGTTGTTGATTCTTCACAAAAAATTACAGTTTTATATCTTTATGTTTGAAGCCTGAAATGTGGCAAAAGG
>JAODUG010000021.1:4014818-4027843 GCA_027564795.1 Aphredoderus sayanus | reverse complement strand
TGCCCACTGGTGTTGTCTGTCCCCCGTGTAGATCCTGGACCATCTGTCCATGATCGATAACCGGAACGAGTCGGATCTGGAGGCCCACCTGAGGAGAGTGGTCAAGCACTCTGGGAACCTGTCGGGGATGAAGATGGACCGAGGGAACGAGAAGAGCGGCCTGCGCATGGTGAATGGATAACACGCTGGCACGCACACACACACACACACACACACTAACAGCAAAAGGGGTCTGATGCGGTGAGTAGAGATGTTGTCTGGGGTTTAAGTGTCACTTCACCCAGGAGCAGATGCATTGTGCCCTATGATTAGTTATAGTTCATGCTCGACATGCAGCAAAACAGCCACACTACATCTTGAAGATACACTTTTAAGTACTCCTTACACCCTCAGGTTACTGCATTTCTTTTCTTTTTCCGTCTTAAAGGTTTAAAGTAATGGTTGTCAGCTTGCTGTTTCATTGTAGGCGAGTGGAAACCGCTAAATGTAGCGCCTGGTATTTTGTCCCCAGGAGGATCGCATGTCGAAGGCTAAAGTAAGCGACATCCTGTCTGAGATCTTCAAGAAGATCGGCTCCAAGGAGAACACGAAGGAGGTGAGTTCATCTCAGCTTTGCCCCCCACCTTTGGGACCCTGTTTTAGCGTTGCTGTCAGTGTAAATGCACCGTTCCACTTAAAGTGCCTCTATATGACTTCACCGCCACTGGATGTTTCCTGAGAAGAGTGTGTCTCTGGGTCCGCAGGGCTTGACGGAGCTGTACGAGTACAAGCAGAAGTACTCGGACGCGGACCTGGAGCCCTTCCTGCGGAACACGTCGCAGTTCTTCCAGAGCTACGTGGAGCGAGGGCTCCGCATGATCGAGTCCGAGAGGGAGGGCAAGGCTCGCATCCAGACGTCCGCAGGTAGACGGCAGTGCATCAACACCGTCCTCCTACTGGTTTTAGACGCATCAGCTTCCCCTCAGTGGCACGGCCAGAGCACTGTTTATTTTCGATCACAAATGAACTGGAATCTCCAAACATACCCAAAATGTAACTAATTGTGTGTGTGTGTGTGTGTATCCCATCCAGTCATTCCCCAGCATGGGGGCGGGGAATCGGGAACCCTCAATGTTCCTAATGGGGAGGAGCTCAAACCGGCTGTGTACTACGAGAGACTGAAGATACTGCGACAAAGACAAGGCCTGGAGAACAACTCTAGGGTTAGTGTGCACTGGTTGTACTACTGATACTCAGCACTGCACATATACATGGCTGGTTAACCCTCCTGTCGCCTTTATTTACAGACTTATTCCACTAGAGGGCGCCATCTGATTATGTATGATTTTGTGTGATTTTTAATTGTCTTTACGCAAAAATGTTTTTGCCTTTTTAACCCTCCTGTTGTCCTCGGGTTTCAAACTCGCACCTTGCTGTGTCAGAAGTGCACATCATATGTCTGTGTAAACTGTAGAATTAGGTTTAGCGCCCTCTATCTGCCACAAAGAGCTAGTGATTTGGGTCATTTTGACCCAGAGGACATCACGAGGGTTAAGGCTAGTGTCTGTTAGAATGATTTAAAACACTTTTGCTCTCTCTCACCCTCCCCTCTCTTTCTCCACCATCTCTCGTTCCCTCCCCCTTTCTCTCTTTCTCTCCTCCGTCCAGCTGCAACAAGGCTTAGGGGGAGGAGTAGGGGTCGGTGAAGAGGAGCCGCGAGCCCCAGGCTCCTCCCTGCACGCCTCCTCCAAGCCGGCGGTGGCCTCCTCCACAGACATGCTGCACAGCAAGCTGTCGCAGCTGAAGGAGTCCCGGGAGCTGTACCAGCAGGAGCACGGGGGCACGCACGGCCACTCCCCGCCACACGGGGGCGGCCACGCGCGCTCTGCCTCGCCCTCTGCCAACCTGGACGACCTGAAGAAGCGTCTGGAGAGGATCAAGAGCAACAGGCAGTGAAAGTACAGGGCTGTGGGGGGGGTGCTTTGAATTCCCAACGTATCGCCATTCGAACACACCCGTGACACGGGTGGTCTGACCCATCTCAGCTCCTGCTAGGGGAATAGGACATTTCAGCGTCCTCGTTTTGAAGAGTCCGTGTTCGTATTTATGTTCTTGCTGTAGAAAACGGCGTGGCCTGGACCCTATAACCCTCTGTCGTAACATTTCAAAATAAGCAGCCACACTGGCAGCACTTTGCCCGTAATGGGGTTCATGCAGCAAAACAAACACAAAAGGTTGAGCTAAGTTTGGTCTGTACAGTGTATTCAGGCTGGCTTGTACATTTTTAAATGTAACTGAACGAACACACACACACACACACGCATAGGTTTGAAGTCTTTACACAGGACATAAAGCATCAGAATTAACTTATTTTACAGCTTGTATGAAGATATTTTTCTCACTCTACAGGCGCTCTTAATACATTTGATTCCCCATCTTTAAAGTATATTTTCCTTCACACACACGTTCTATATTCGAAGGGGACTTGCCCTGTTACCAGATGGGACCTGTGTCTTTCAAGTAAAACTAGCAGTTGTGTTCTGAACGGGCTTAAACCTGTGTAGTTTGACATTTGTCAGTGTATTGCTTCAACTCTGCCAGGCAGAGATGGTTAGCATACAGAATCACATAGTCTGCTAGCTATAGACATTTTCCAAGTCATAACGTCGTTGGTGACAACTTGATAAAATACAAATTAAAATGTATAATAAAATATGGCATCACATCATGCCTGATACACCCCATGTCTCGCATACACACACACACACACACACACACACATTTGACTAAAAGGACAAAAGCATTGTCTCGTATTATAATAATAATAATAATAAGTGGACTATTTTTTTCTCTGTTTAGTATTGTGGCACAATATGTTTGTAAATACTTGAGGTTGCTAACCACTTAGTGACAAAGAAGCGCTTTTCAACAGATAGTTCGGGTGTTTAATAATTTGTCTGAGGTCATGGAGAAGCATACGGTCTGTTTAGACCATGCCATCGCCTTACGTTACATCTCTAAGATCACGTCCGCCATCTTTGTAATCTTTTGTAGCCAGTGAGGTTCCTGTATATGAACCCCACATACAGAAACCGGCTGTTCCCCCTTACATACCAAAGATGAGCTGTACCAGGGTTAAACCCAGATTGTGAGCTGTGTTGCAGAACTGGGTTGGAAAATGACAGTTGTCTTTCACACCAATGGCGCATAAAGGTTTCATCCGGGTCATTGTTTCAGTATGAAAGGGGGTTTCTTGTTGAAAGACTAACCATGCACCCCCACACTCCTAAACACTGTTCAAGACAGATCATCAGTTGGTTCATATCAAACTCAACACGGTTCAGTGCTGTCTGACAGCGTTTTTAAAATGTAGTATATGGTCATTCATAGTTCTCAGCATACTTTAGTTAGCATTGCATTTTAGGATACATTCAGACCGTATGTTGTCTTCCTGTAGGAGCAGTAAAGAGAAGATTGTTGATTTTGCGTTGTGTTAATGCTGTGTAGCTACTGTAGATACCGTCACAGTGTATAAGGCTGCTGTGAATCGGCTCGCCAACACACTGCTTGCTTACATGAAGGACCTGCTGATTGCCAATTCTGGGGCCAGCTGCATTTATTTGATGCGGTGTCCACCAAACTATAGCTTCAGCATCTCTCACATTAACCTTTTGCAGCAAGTCCTTGGGTGTGCTTTACACCCATTTGGTCGTGGTAAATTTGTCTATACAGCACTCATTTTAATTGGAGACGGAAAACGACGCGACTTGCACAAAGGTGTTTGTGCACTTTTAAGCTAGCAGCGCTGTTCCTACTGCAGGGCCAGCTAAGTAGTCTATTGCTGTAAATATTGAACCTCCATAACACGTCACAGTCGACATTGTTTCTTGGCAACGGTCACGGAACAGCGATTTGGCACAAACATGGCTGCTACCAATACCTGCAGTGGCTACAAAAGTTAACATTGCAGCTCTTTATCCGACTGAAGGAACTACATTACATTCTGTTTTAAGGTTAAAGAGCATGGCATGAAGTGATTGTTTTATTTGTGATGTAAATAAAAGTTTGCATAAATTTGAAGCTGCTTCATACATTATCTTTTTCTTTTTTTATGACGGTCATCTGTGTTTCAAGACAAATGATGAGTAAAATGGGAAAAATAATATTGTTTTATATTTAATTAAAATGCAAGTAGTCTTACGTTGTTGCTCTCCAGTTTTCTGTGTATAATCCATAGTGGAAAATTGCAATAAAGTCTTGTTGTTTTTTTAACAATCCAACAGTAGCATTGTGTAATGATTGAACCAATGTTGATAATGTTTTATATTGGTGGTCAGGGGTTTGTGTGTTTAGCCTGTAGTATCGTTAGCCCACCCTGATCTTGTACATTGTACGTTTTTGTTTCCACTGGCGCTCTAGGTGCTTATAAACATTCTGATTGAGATAAAGGTAGGATGTCCAAGTGTAAGTACTGTAGGAAGATTTGTCAAAATCTAATAGCACCTCCATTTATAACAATGCTTTTGAGTTGACGTGATCCCAACTGATAATTTGTGGCAAAGTCAAACTCTAGCTTGCCCAATCAGGTTGCTATCACGAACAGTTAGTGTGATGTTAGGACAAGCAAAACTATCAGTGTGTGAATTTAAGGTGCTTTGTGATATTTGACAATATTTTAAACAATAATATAGCAGCAAACAACTATTTTCAATGTGAAGATATAGTGGAGTAATTGCGTCCTGTGCAGATAATGACATCACAGTATGTGTTATCTGAGCTCCTGTTTTATTTCATGTCAGAGCCAGCCACAAATGCATGTGTATACTATGTGTGTGTGTGTGTGTGTCCCATAAAGCATTAATTTTTATTTGAGATACTGGTGCACATCTTGTGGTAGAATATCATATAGATCCACTTGACGGGCTTATACATTAGTGATATCAGAGCATATTACAAACATACCTTGGGAAAACCATACATTTTCTAAAGTTTATTTGAGAAAATATGCTTATCAATACAAATATTTATGAAAACATTTTGGACATTTAAAAAGCTACATAAAATATTAGATCTAAAACATTGATGCATGTATAATTTTCATAGTATAATATCTAATTTAATCAACACTGTACAAAATATGGCAATAAAGGAGAAAGCTGATAAAACACAGCAGGATATAGCAGAAGTCACTTTGCAAGTGTAGGTGCAAAGGTGTACGTTTTTGGAACACTAAACTGGAAGTATAGCTCTCTATATAGTTCACCGACGAGATCCTGTACAATCTGGCTCCCACACACACACACACAGCACTTACTGGCACACTGTCTCTAGCGTTTTACTCAGACCTTTTAGGAAACAGTAATTTCTTCATCTGATTCTGAGAGGTCTGACGGTTTGCCAGCGCGCGATGGAGAGAGCAGAGCAGTGGCGAACTGCCGGCTGTGCCGCTCTACCGCGGCGCTGCTGGACAGTGCCTGCTGAGTGTGGTGCCTCAGGACGCAGAGCTGCCCTTGCCCCACCCTCCCCTCCTCCTCCTCCTCCTCCTCCCCACCTCCTTGGCAACATGCCCCGCCCACGTCGGTCAGGTCAGGGTTTGGGTTGGCCTTGGTGGGGAGCGTCTGCTGCCGGCAGCCCCCTGTCGACAGGAGCTCTCGCTCCTTGGAGTTCCTCCATTTCATCCTGCGGTTCTGGAACCAGATCTTCACCTTCACACCGAAAGACAGCATGGGAGAAACATTAACTCATGTGGAAATTACTATATATACAAATCCTCCCAGTTGACTTTATCAACACCCATGGTTACTGTAATGTTAACAGTGTGGAGCATGGCAAGGCCATTTATGGTATTCTGCGGCTGTGGTATGAGGTCAAACTTCCTGTGTGCGTCTTGATGTACAGATGTCCTTGCAAATGCTGCATTACACAAGAAGTTCAATCTATCTCAGCATATGGACTGTAAAGAATAGGCTGCATAATTACTACTGTTATCTTATTCACCATTACATAGCAATAAAACAAGTTGAAAGTTGTAGTTTTAATGAAGAACTTCTTGGAACATTTAGTGTTATTACAGTTCTACTACCTGGGAGTCTTTGAGTCCTAGTTTGCTGGCCAATTTCTTCCTCTCTGGTTTGCTGATGTACTTCTGCTTCTGGAAGGTTCTCTCCAGTGCTTTCCGCTGGAGGTCTGAGAAGACAGCCCGCCTCAGCATGCCCCTCCTGGGCTTACCTCTGGGGAGCAGTGGCCACGAAAATGTCCCTGGGACAGGAACAACCGAGGATGAGGCTGGAAAGACAGACCAGCACGTGTGTTAAGTCTCTGGCTTTAAAGGTATAGTCAGTCATTATGGAGAGAATGCTTGTTAATATCTGAACTCAAATCAAAATCAAAACACCTTTCTCCCTTCAATGCCATAGTGTGCTCCCTCAGAAGCTCTGCCCCACACACTGGAAAGGCATTGCCAAGGCTAGGAGCAGATTAAACCACTTTCTTTGTGTTCCTATTTATGGAGCCAGTGCTGTGTAGACGTGCTAGATTATATTTCCAGCACAGAATGGTAAACTGGTAAACTAGCGGACAGTGAAGTGATCATTTTGACCAAAAATATGTATTCGCTCGCTATACCTTTAAGGATCACCAAATGCAATACGTTTTTATTGGTGAGATTATCCAAAGAGCGCAATAAACTTATTGTAATGAAGACTATTACCTAAATCTAGTATAGCCTGTATATGGCTCCTGTTGAAGCCTGCAAAGCCTTCATTTGTCTGAGGCTGAAGCCAGACATCTCCTCTCCGTAGCTCTCTAACACTGCCTCTAATGAAGCATGAAGGGGGATTGTGCGGGTTGCACTTGTGTAGAAAAAGCTAATTGTGTAATAATGAAGTGAGTGGAAAAGGCTGCGGACAGAGCAGTATATTATATAGGTCTATTAAAGACAGACCCATATATTATGGTCCTATCAGGGCCTGTGAAGTGTTTAGTCCAGGTTTTGGAAGGTGATTTAGGAGGGTTGGCTGGATGGTGTTAAAATAATGACAAAATTACGTTAAAACCCAGAACTATAGTTGCTTCTTCCAGTTATAACTATCCTTGTTATAACTGCAGTATATAATAAAACGTGTGTGCACGAGCGAGAGCGCGCATGTGTGTGTGTGTGTGTGTGTGTATGTTTGATAGAGAGAGAGTGAGTGAGAGAAAGTGTGTGCGCGCGCGCGCGCACGTGGGAGGGTGGGAGAGTGTGTGTGTGGTTTTGGCTCCTATTGGTCACGGTTCTGAAAGCTTTGTCGGTGTGCAGAGGCCTCGGTGGGAAAAAAACGGCGCTGGGAAGCGACCCGCCTCACATTTAGACCGTGACAAACCAAGCTAATATATTTAGACCGTGACAAACCGGGCTAATTTGTAGATTAGGACAACCAGTGCTAATGTCAGCAGTCAGTGGGATACTAAATAGGGCATCAAATTGCCGAATCAGATTCCGGGCTGGCCCGAGTAGGTACTAGGGTCCCTGGATAAAAGACCAGCACGTCCGCTGAATGTCTGAATTTAGTTATAACATTTTATTATGTATATATATTTTTTTCTATTAGGCCAATAATTGTTCCTTGGATATTATATGTTCTTGTGCTAGTGTAGTGATTTCAGCAAATATAACCTATCTAGACCTTATTTAAATTAATATAAGATACAAATTAGTAGATTATTAGTACATAGATTCAAATAAGTATTACAGTTATCTATAGAGAAATATAGGCTGTTAAAAACACTAACGTAAACAACGGCCTTCGAATTTCTGCATAAGCTACTACTGTAGGCTATAGCTTAACCAAGGAGGTTAAAACTGTAAAACACCTTAATTTAATATTTATTAATAAGACTAACGAAAACAAAGTTATTGTAGGCCTATGTTCGAAATGTTTTGGATTCCTTAAATAATCATATGTTGGTGAAAACGAAAAGTAGCGTATAGCGCCAAATAAGGCCAAAACCATTTAAAATCCAGCTAAAATGTAGGGTAACTGTCTTACAAGAGAAACGCATTCCAGTACACCAGAGAAAAGTGGCGCGCGTGGGTTTAAGTCCGCTTACCTGTGAAATACGACGCTCTAATGAAAGGATGTAGCGTTCCGTCAAAGAAAGGAAGAGAGGGTTTAGTCTGAAACCCCTGGCATGGATGAGGAGGGGAGGAGGCTGGAAGGACAAACACAAAAAACTTTTAAATTCAATTGACAGATGACGTGCAACATCTTTCGACTATGGAACGGAAATTAGCTTCATAAAATAGGCTTATTGACATTTAGGGAATAGCCTATAACCGTTACCTGTTTCAGGGTCAATGCAAGAAATAGGATGTACGTTTTATGTAGAAAAAATAAAGGAAAAGAAGAAGCACTTAATTTTGTTTTCACAATTACTATTTAGGACCAGCGATATGCTTGAGCTTGTGCGTAAAATGTGCCACACCCGTGCGTAAATGAGTTACGCATTGCGAATATGTTTTAGAAAATAATTGTATTTTAAACTATTAATTAGGGAAGTGACATATTCTATATATCGATCAAATAAACAAATTGTTTATACATATTTAATAAGGGGACCTCCCATCGGGCCCGTGCGCACAATTTAACTTGGGGGCAAAATTATGAATCCGTTTCCCGTATTCGATTTTTTTTTTATTATGATTAAATAATAAGAATCTAATAACTAATAACTAACTAATATTTTACCATCAATCAGCTATCAGTTGTTAGGCTCACCAATGCGTGATGATGGTGCCAGAATGGCGCTGACACCAAATTTGAGGTAAGTGGAATCTGAACAAGTGGTATGTGTTGACCCAGGGCTGATTCGGTTCGGCTGCGCGGAGGTCTGGAGAACAGAGCGTTCTGTGGTGTGTCCTGCAGCGAGAGAAAAAACTCCGGGTCCGGGACTGAGGGACAAGCCGTCCCCGAAACTCCTAGCCCCGGGACTTGATAAGGATAGAGTCCCATGTGTGTAGCGGGAAGGTTGGCTGAGGCGGAGCAGGTCATCCACCAGGAAGCTTGAGGGCAAAGCCCGAGGGAGGGATAGCGACAGGCCTGCCGGAGGACGCAGTAAGCCCGGGTAAAGCGGGGGAGGCAGGGCGCTGCAAGGAAACATCATGGTGGGTCCCGCTGGGAAGACAGGGGGACGACTAAAAACTATTCGTTTTCCGGTGAAAAAAATTATGAAGCAAATTCTAGTTTACACTATCGCGGACTCTGTGTCTCCGAGTACCCTGCCGTTGGTTTTATACAAGGGACACCCGCTCCTTCTCTCTCACACACTCGCACACACACGCACGCAAACAAACAGGCACACAGACACACACCCAATCAAGTTCAACCTTTAGCCAAACTCTCTGCATGAGGCTTTTTCCAAGAGTGGATAACAGGCCAGTGGATTGGTTGACAGCATGTTCACTTCTGATTGGATTAAAGTCAGGAAGCTGTGCTCTGCGAATACTTTTTCGAAGTCTTTTGCGCCTATTACTTCCCCACTAATACAACAAACCAAATAGCTTAATGAAAATTAAGAACTCGGGCCTAAAGTTTAGTAGCCTACAGGTTTTATATTATTTAGATTAAATTGAGGGATTAATGTTAATTATTTAATCCGTTTATATAAACGCTTTCACTCAATGAAAGAGAGATTAAGGCATTTTCGGCGAGCTTCTCCAAATATAGCCTACCGTATATTTTACAGGGCCTTAAGAAGGTTAAAACATAAAACAAACAAGTTAAAACGGATAATATCCAACAACTGCTGCTGCTATTATTATTATTAATTATTATTATTATTATTATTATTATTATTATTATTATTATTATTATTATGTTGCTTCCTGGCATATTTAGACGTCATTCCGTTCAAGCATTCTCCTGTAAAATCTCAGACGGTCTTGGGTCCCGCTGTGCTTTCTTTCATTCTGCCTTTTTGTCTGTGTGACCAAAACTCTGACCATTGAGTCCGTTCTGAAAAGATCGGGAGTGTGTATGTCTGTAATGAAAATGTTTTGAGTTGTTGGACACCACGATGTATCCAGTGATGAATTTAATGTCAGGTTTTATGTGGCGTGGGCCTTTCGTGTGCCAAATAATCTATGGGCCTGTAGTACTAAAACGACATGGCTAAAATTTAATTAAACTTTTAGGGTTTCTTTCAGGTTTTGAAAGTATTTGACAGTAGATTTATTATGACATTATATAGCTTTTTTGAATGAACATTTTCATTTAGGAAATTCTATTTTTTCCTAATCAATGTTTTCCATATGATTCCATACTTTCCTTTTTCAATCGCTCATTAAATTAATGCAATGGTTTTATCTTTACCTATGGATGATTAATACAATAACACTTGCATTTTTTATTGGTGATCCAATTAAACATGTCGCATGCCAGATGTGGTGCTGTGTCTCAAATGGAACAACAATTTCATTAATAAAACGGTGCCATTAAGAGGAAACCTCCTTAATATTCCATGATACATTAGATTTTGTCCCTAAACAAAAAATAATTGAGTCCACAAATGTACTAAAATCAACTAAATAATACTGATTAAAATTATTTTTATAATCATATTGTCATCATATTCAGGAATAAAACGCAAGTCACCATTCATGTGGACTTTCAAGTGTGTCCGTTGTAACCGTCCATAAAGACTAAAAGTGAAAGTCATTGTCTTGCCGTCCAGGCCACCTGCTGTAGTACACGTGGTGTTTAACTTTACTCCGTCATTCAGACCCAGAGGGCTTTCACTGTGGCTTGCTAACGGCAGGGGACGCTGACTGACGCCTGTTGACGGACAATAAGAAGGACAGAAGAGAAGTGATGAACAAAGGCTGTTTGAAGAAGAAGATTTTGTTTAGGACTGAAGAGGCCTTTGGCCCTTTAGGTGAATCCTAAGACCTGTGACTAATGCAGTTTGACCGCTTGGACTCTCTCCTGCCCTCTTAGCTTTCTCTCTCTCTCTCTCTCTCTCTCTCTCTCTCTCTCTCTCTCTCTCTCTCTCTCACTCCCTCTCTCTGTCTCTCTCTGTCTCTCTCTCTCTCTCTCACACACACACACACACACAGATACACTCTCTCACTCTCTCTCACTCTGTCTCTCTCTCTCTCTCTCACTCCCTCTCTCTCTATCTCTCTCTTTCGCACTCTCCTACTCTGTATTTCCTCCCCCTTTCATCATTGTTTGTCTTTGGTTCTCTCAGTGTCTGCTCTCCAGCTCTCAAGCACCTGAAGAATTCCAAACAGGGAATCACATGTGAGAGCAGTGCAGACAGACAGACAGACAGACAGACAGACAGACAGACAGGCAGACAGACAGACAGACATGCAGACAGACATGCAGGCAGACATGCAGGCAGGCAGATTACTGTAAAGAGCCATCATTCTGTCTAAGAAGTTGTGTCTGGATAAATGTTCACTCTGATATAACATCAAGTTATTATCTTATCACCAGTATAAAAAATAAAACATATGATTTTATCTTTGACATTAGAAATATTATGTGAACCTGCAATGTTTAAAATTGGCAGACACCTCTGGTCGGTCTTTGAGGTCTTGAGGCCATTATTGTACCTTATTTGTAATGTGTAGTTTATTGCCATTTTATTTATTTGACTGGAAAGCACTTTGTGACCCCCTTTGTCTGTAAAGAGTGCTATATCTAAGTGAACATTACTTACTTACTTGCACATTGAATTTAATTAACCAAACCAAAATTAAGAATTTTGCACATATTATGACATATATTGTCATTATGATATTTACTGTCAATACAATATGCTGAAAGATAAGGCACATTACATAACACATATAAACAATTTCAATCAGTATTGCCACTCAGTTAATAGTAATATAGTAACTTTCCTGAATTAGTAACTTTCTTTTATTGTACGTGAGACTTGGGAAAGCAAATGTTTAAACAATTAGACTTAATAGGTGTTTAATTCATCCCTGACATGACCTTATTTTTCCTGTTTACATGCCTTACCAATGTAAAGAGATGGGTGGGGAGGGCGCATGTTTAGGCCTTGCACAACTTGTTCAGGCTAATAGCTTTAAAATGAGACTTAACTGGTGTGTAATTTACCGACAGCTGTTATGTTGGTTAAGAATCAGGCCTCGGGCCTGTCTCTCTGCCTATCATTCTGCCTGTCTATCTGCCTGTCTATCTGCCTGTCTATCTGCCTGTCCAACCAGGAGCAGAAATTAGTTCTGCTAATGCCCATATTCCCCTCACAGTGAACCATCTGCTGCACTTGGACACAAAGGATGGATTTTCTGAAGGAATAAAATGCTTTGAAAGTGACAATTTTTGTTTGTGAAAGGGTTTTGGTTAAGGTGTCTGCGTTCCCAGTGAGACTGCTGTTCAGAAATCTAGTGGCAGGTTTAATAAACAGTTCCTTTTGTTGTGGCAGAGAGGCTTTCATGATGTCATCAGGATAAGTGTTTGGCCAGATTTGTCTGAGAGTGTTGTGTGAGGCATCATAGAAATATACTGAGGTGTCTTTAGGAACACCAAAAGCTTTGCCCCCTGACAAGGACTTTAAGGAAAAAGTATTTGTGTGATTTTGGGACTACCCTGACCTTTTACCGTACATTGTTTATGAAAAGAACTAAATGATAATACTGATAATAATTCAATAATTTGAATTATTATTTCAATAATATTGCATCCATTTGTACTATTTTTGTGTGAGTCCAGACCAACAAAAGCATACAACATTTAGTGGCTTAAGCAACTGTACATTGTTCATTCAGTATAGGTGATGTTTTACATTTAAACATTTAACAAAACTGTCACCAATGCCAGGAAATTATTAATGTGGAACAACAGCCATTAAATATAAAAAACTAAAATATATAAATGTAAATACTGTAAAAATACTAAATAAAAAAGTTATATTATAGTTTATTCAAATATTGTGTATGCACATAGTTGTAGATGCTTACTGTAACAATCTCTCTCTCTCTCTCTCTCTCTCTCTCTCTCTCTCTCTCTCTCTCTCTCTCTCACTCTCTCTCC
>JAODUG010000021.1:3998542-4008613 GCA_027564795.1 Aphredoderus sayanus | reverse complement strand
CCCCCCCCCCCCCCCCCCCCCCCCCCCCCCCCCCCCCCCCCCCCCCCCCCCCCCCCCCCCCCCCCCCCCCCCAGGTGTCGAGCTCGGGCGTGCGGCTCCCCGACCGCTCCTGCAGCCAGCTGTCCAGCGCCCGCTTGCCGTCGAAGCTGGCGATGGGCGGGCCGTTGAGGGCCAGCGCCAGCAGGTCGTCCGCCTGCTGCAGGCCCAGCTGGGGGCCATTGCTGCGCCAGGCTCGCTGCAGTGCGGCGCCGCCCTGCTGGCAGCAGGCGGTGGAGGCAGGCAGCACGCGCACCACCTGGGCCACGCGGGCCAGCTGGGGGAAGCGCTGCCGGTGCCGGCACACGTGGCTGAGGACCTCCGTGAAGCCACCCAGGCTGCAGTGCTCCGCCTTCAGGGCGCTCCACTCCCCCAGCAGGCCTACACGGGCCTCCGCCCCGGCCTGCTGCCCGCCCTCGCAGGGCAGGAGCTCCAGCTGGTCCTGCAGCAGCAGCAGCTCCTCCTGGCCGTACGCCCGCAGCTCCTCGCCGCCACGTGGCCAGCGGGCCGGGTCCAGCACACCGCAGGCTCGGGCCAGACGGCCGCCCTGGGCCTCCAGCCTCTGGGACAGTGCCTCCTGGCAGCGCCGGCAGACCTTCTCCCGGACGGCCTGGAACTCGGCCTCGGCCACGCCCAGGTCCTGCAGCGGCACGCCCTGGAAGCTCTCCTGGAAGCTCTCCTGGAACGCCCGCAGGTGCTCCCCCGGGCCGCGGGCCAGCCGGCCCAGCTGCAGCGCGGCCTCCTCCACCCCGGCAGCCGCCTGCCAGGGCAGCAGCCCGTCGCCTTGGAACAGCTGCAGCAGGCGGGACAGCACGGCTGTCACGTCCAGCAGGAGGTGGACGAGCTTCACGGCCTGGTAGTCCGACAGGAAGCGCAGCAGCGCCAGGGCGGTCTGGCCGCTGACGTCCCTCAGATGGGCCAGCAGCTCCCCGTAGTCCTTGATGACGGCTGCCAGCACCGCCGGCTCCCCGATGACCCAGCGCACCGCCCGGATGTCCCCCAGCAGCTCGGCCTGCGTGGCCAGCGTGGGCGCGGCCGGCGTGCGCGGGCGGTAGCGGTAGAAGCTCAGCAGCTGCTTCAGGTTGCCCTCCAGCTCCTGCAGGCAGGGCAGCTCCTCCCCACTGAGGGCGTCCAGCAGCTGCAGCTGGGGCCGCTGGGTGAGCGCGGGCAGGCACAGGGCCCAGGGCAGGCTGCGCTGCAGGCGGGCGTGCAGGCCGGCCCACGTCTCCGCCGACAGCTGGGCCCCGTCCACGCCAAGGCCGGCCAGGGGCGCCTCCCGCAGGGGCAGCCCCGCGGTGGAGAAGGCCCGTTCCAGGGCCAGCAGGTATCCCTCCACGCCGCCGCCCAGCCTCTGCAGTGACAGGAAGGCGGTGGCGGGGGAGCCGTCGGCCGCCAGGTAGCGCACGTAGACGGCCAGCGTGTCGGGCAGCGGCGGCCGGTCGCCCTGGGCGTCCAGCAGCACGCCCAGCGCCGGCGACCGCCGCAGCCTCTCGGCCAGGTCGTCCCGCAGCGCCCGGGCCACGTGGCCCACCAGCGCTGGCCCGTCCGCCTCGGCTACGTGCCGCTCTGCCAGCCGCAGCTCGCAGCGCTGCAGCAGCTGGGCCAGGGGCCGCAGCCCGGAGAGGGCGTGGCCCTGCGAGCCCAGGTGGTAGGCGGCCGTCAGCAGCAGCAGCATGCTGCGGCGCTGCTCCTCCGTCTGCTGCGGCTGCGAGCGCAGCTTGTGCAGCTGCAGGCAGCGCTTGTGCAGGTTGCTCTGGCTGTGCAGCTTCACCGTGTGGATCTTGAACTGCCGGGAGCCGGCGATGAAGGCGGAGCTGCGAGCCGACGGCACGGTGTGCTGCCGGCACACGTGGCACCACATCTGGTTGAGCGTGGCCGAGTAGCGCAGGAACCAGAACTTCCTCAGCCACTCCTGCTTGAAGCGCCGGGCGCGGCGGCCCGGGCCTCGGGGGGGCCGCCCGGACAACTCGTCGGCGGAGTCCGCCTCCTGCTCCTCGCCCGGCGGGACCGGCCGGGGGGGCGCGCCGGGCTCCGCCCCTGCAGAGGCCGCAGTCAAACTGGTTATAGTTGTCACGGTAACACTGGAAGTACTACCCACACAGTTACTAGTGGAGTCATGGCGACGCTACATCTGCTACGGCTTCACCCACCTGGCGAGTCATCCAGGGGGCCCTGCTCGGGATGGGGCGGGGCCACGGTGTCTGCCTGCTGGGCTCGGACCCGCGCCAGCTCCCCCTCCAGCTCCCGGATCCTCCTCCGCAGCTTCACACAGTTGGGGCAGGAGGAGGTGGAGGCCTCCTGCACCTCCTCCTTCACAGGGGTGGGGCTGCGGTCGCTGCACGCCTCCGAAGACGCTTCTGCAGTGTGTCTGGAGAGCTTCTTCTTCTTAGCAGGAGGCTCTGGGCCAGCAGCTTTCCTGGCCTCCTTATGGTCCAAGCCTGCAACACCACACGTAACAGGGCGTAACGACATGCAGCAGGGTTGACCTGTGTACAGACTACAGGGGTGTTTACCTGCATACAGGTTGTGTAGGATGCAGTCTTGAGAGATGCTACGCAGTCGCTGGATGTAGTCGTCGCTGTACCAGACGCACAGACGCTCGCCCGCCGCGAGCTTCCGAACAACACGGAAGTAAATGTTCCTCCCGTGTTGGAACGCCGTCAGGTTCCTCTGGCTCTCATCTGCAGACATGCGCACATACCTGCAGGACACACACTGGAAGCACTAGCATGCACAACACCAGTGTAGACTGACAGTATTGTCAGTCTCCTGGTCTCCAGGGACTCTACAGGTCAACACAACTTCTACAATAAAGCGGATGAAGCTTCCTACCTCATCCAGTTGGCTTTAGTCTCATCGCTGCCATCCACGGCGTGGTAGGAATTGTTCTTCTCCACAATCTGAACCAATGAGAAGAAGAAACCACCAGTCAGATCCTGATTGTATGTCCTGCTAGCACTAGCACAACCAGCAGCATGCAGGGTTCCCTCTAGTGGCAGGTGGCGACTCTTACAATCCAGGAGAAGGATCCAGCCGTTTGCTCTCTGGACACCAGCTCGCCCTCGTACGGCCCAAACAGCGCCCCCCTGGGGATGCCGTCATCCAGGCAACGGACGTCCACCTCGTCTCCCTGGCCGCAGATCTGCAGGCAGCCTGGGAGGGACAGCGCCGCCCTGCAGGCAGAGCCCAGCACCACGGGCGTGTCGGGGATGAAGCTGGGAGGCCCGTGGGACGAGCAGCGATTCTGACAGGACGCCTCACAGGCTGAACACATCACCATGGTTACACAAACAGGCTGGACACATCACCATGGTTACACAAACAGGCTGGACACATTACCATATAACAAAGATTAACATATTTCCACAAGTCCCAGTCATAATGAATCTTCATTATAAGGAGTAGTGTGTGGATGGTCTAGTGGTCTGGGTGTTTAACTCCCAGCTGGAAGGTTGTGGGTTCAAGCCCTGGAGTAGCTGGACTACCTGCAAGCATCCTTGGGCAAGATGTCTAACGCCAATTGCTCCCAGTGGTTAGGTGCTCCTTGCATGGCTTGCACCGCCATCGGTGTATGAATGTGTGTGTGAATGTCCAACTATATGACACATGTACCCGCTTTGGATAGAAGCGTCTGCCAAATGCTGTAAGTGTAAGGAAGAGACTGGATCATATCAACGACACTCATTCATGAATGTACATGTTGGATCAACCACTCTAATCATGCTGACTGTCAGACTAATGTAGCTACATGATACAAAGCATCTGGTCTGCGGTAAAATGACCACCTATGTAGCAAGCTAGTGTTGTAGGACAATGTATGTGGTGTTCATTGCAGGCATACAACCAGAGAGACTGGAGTTATTATGCCAATATATTTTATAGAACTATGGTTAACCGTTTGTGTTGGTAGAACAAAATTATTAAAACAACACATAATTATCTGTTTATTACTATTATTAGCGAATAAACGTCACTTGTCGAACTGTTGTATAAAACAAGGCCATAATCATAATATATATTAAGGGAAACATCCCCCCAATATTCAATTGTGCTCAAAATGCCCCCACCAAATATTTGTATATAAAAAAATAGAATTACAATAGAAATGTGCTATGCCGACAGACTTCCTCCCAATGTTGACTCCATGGCTACGGCCTTGGTATATAAGCAAAACCACATGATATTGTTTTAATAAACACACCTAGTGTAGAGGACATGACAGTTAAATATTCATACAAAGCACATTTAAGATCAGTATATCAACATAAAAGTGTTTAACTTAAAGTCCTAAATGAACAAATATGTATAGGTTACTGGAAATCTTAATCTCTTAAATAGGATTAGACACTTTCTAATCCACGTTCTTTAAAAGTGCACATCAACAAAATAGCTCAACTTACACCACTGATCTGAGGTCAGACTCATAGCTCCAGCTGAAGAAAGCTTTTGCTGGTCGACTTGAGAACATCTTCTCTGTAATTGTATTAAATATTAATAATCTATTAATGTGATTATGGGGCAGCCAGAATAATTTATTATCATTAATCAATTCGGTTGTCAATTTTTCTAACTCTATGAGGACAGGCTGTGCTCGTACGAGCTCTTCAGGTCTTCAGACACAAGGCCACTGTGGAGTCTGAGACAGACGCTCTGGGGACGCTCTGGGGACCGCGGCGCTTTCTGCTGCAGCTGCAACGCGACGAGCGTTTCTAGAAGCCATTTTTATGCCGGCCAAAGGGGCGAGCAGCCTCTCTCACACACACACACACACACACTCTCTCCTTCGCTCTCTCTCTCTCACACACACACACACACACTCTCTCTCTCTTGCTCTCTCTCTCTCTCTCTCTCTCTCACACACACACACACACACACACACACACACTTAAACGCACCAACTCTGCACGCGACCCCCGAGTCGCAACCCGTCACGCGCGTCCGGTACAAAATCAATTCTCGGTTCGACTCGGTCGCCTCGCGCAGCTTGGCCCACCATTTTTTTTTTTTTAATAATTACAGGAAATGACATAAAGAGGAAGAAAGTCATGCATAAAAATTAAAGTGACTGTATCCTGCATGATTTAGTAAAATAAACAGTCAGAAGAGTAATCTTTTCACAATTTATTAACAAAATGTTAAAATAAATAAATACAAATTGATCAAATGCTCCTACCACCGTCATGTGGAGTACAGTATCTGCTAAACACTGCATACAAAGAATTCATCACAGAAGGCTCAGAGGTAAAATGTTCCCAGTCACAATGTCAGGCCAACAGAAGACACATCTGGAACTGAAAATAAGTCCAAAAATAAACACATTCCTTTCCAAAATCATTATGAAAAAATACAAACAATTATACAAATATTCTGTTTGTGTAATTAACAATTTACACATTATTCAGCACACCAGGTGGCGCTACAGGTGACTCGTGACGAGATAAAAGACGGGATGATGACGTCAACAAGAAGGCCACACTCATGACGAAATAAACTCAGCTGGATGAGAAATATGCTTATGCATAAACACTCCCTCTATTACAATAAGACGATCAGATTGGTCAGCTGACAGACAGGTGATGGTGATGATATGTATCAGATACATAAAGGCTTCCAGACACAAAGTCTTTGGGTTTATTGTTTTTAGGGATAGATGATCCAAATCTACTTCCGTTTTCATAAAATAGGACGATGCATAAACAAAGCCCGGTTCAGTTCAACACTAATAATGAGCATGGTGGATTGGCAAGGTCGGGTGGGTCTAAGTCATTTCAATTCTTGGTTAACCAAAGCAGGACACACTGGGTAGAGACGCTGAGCTGAATTCCACATAAAAACAAAAGCAATGCATATTAAAAGGTTTAGACAAACATTGTATAAAAACTTGCATAAGAAGGCATGCTTTCCATTGGACAGATGTTTAGAACTGAACCACTGACCCAACACATCCAATAATAATACTGGGCAAAACAATGGTGCTTTCCCACCTGAAACTCACTATGGCAACCAGCCTCCATGTCTGCAGGGAATATAACAACTCAAGACAACTGAAGGTTATCACTTTAAAACTAAACAACTAAAAGAATCCACATATAAGGCAACGGCTGTACAAAATAACAACACTGTAGTGATGGACACTGCTGGAAATGAAAACAGGTTTGAGCTTTGACTGCAGACTGCCTGAGCTGATGGTTCTGGGAAGGTTCTACGAGTCACAGTGCAAGTCGAGAAATATCATCTGCCGTTTGAAGAAAGGCACTGGAGGTACCTAATGTAACATCCGGCCTCTGAAGAACTGAGGTTAGAGTGAAGATGTCCCCACTAGCCCAGAAAACATGTTGACCAGAAACCATGTAGCGTGTTAAGCCCTGCCACATGTAGCGTGTTACAGCGTGTTACGCCCTGCCACATGTAGCGTGTTACGCCCTGCCACATGTAGCGTGTTACAGCGTGTTACGCCCTGCTACATGTAGCGTGTTATGCCCTGCCACATGTAGCGTGTTACGCCCTGCTACATGTAGCGTGTTACGCCCTGCTACATGTAGCGTGTTACGCCCTGCTACATGTAGCGTGTTACACCCTGCTACATGTAGCGTGTTACGCCCTGCTACATGTAGCGCGTTACGCCCTGCCACATGTAGCGCGTTACGCCCTGCTACATGTAGCGCGTTACACCCTGCTACATGTAGCGCGTTACGCCCTGCTACATGTAGCGTGTTACGCCCTGCTACATGTAGCGTGTTACACCCTGCTGCGTCACGCTCTTCCAGATGGCAGATTGGGTACAGCTTCACTCAAGACTAAAAGAAATGACACGGTGTTCAGACATTATGCTAGACCCTTCATCTCAGATATGTTGTGATGTTCAGACCCCGATACATATTCCTGTTCATTTAACAGGACTTACATGTGCTACGCAGTAATCTCAGTAGAAAGCAAGCCAGTAGCTTTGTCAACGTAAATGGAAAGACTTATTTTTGACCTTTGACCTTCTCAGACTGTTAACGTTCTGTCTGAAGTCTGCTGCCACATGATGCAGTGCACCACCAGGCCTGTGAACACACCAGCCCAGCCAGCCACTGTAGCCCACCTCTATCCTAATTCTGTATGTGGAACAGGAATGACTGACGGTTCAGATTTCCATCTAGAAACATGTTGGCAATGCGGGGACAAGTCACTTAACAGATGCATACTGTGTTTATTTTCATATGAAGGTACAAAAGCTCTTCAGCGCTGCAGAGTGGAGCAGCACACTTGTGCTTTAGTCTGAGGAGGGTTCCTCATGGTATTAAGCATCTCCTCAGCGTTATGACCTCATTCCCTGATGGGTTTGGATACGATAGCATTTTGGCAGTTCAAAATTCAACAGAAAAGTAAGTACAACAAAGATCACTTCAATAAGGGCGTTTCTTGGTGGTAACCATGCCAACGGGGCCGGGACAAACACGGAAGACCTGAATACGTTTTCCTATAAAATAGAAACACAGCCCACTTATCGTTTGTGGTCACTTTGCAATATTGCAATTTCACATTTAGTGTTCACAGCTGACGACTTACAGATGAACTGATCACTAGACCGACACCACAACAAGACGTTACCACCCCCCATTAGTTGTCATGACAACAGTCCATCTTAATGAGCTCCCACCCTTTCCTCGACCATCGACACAGTGTGACAATACGATGCAAACAAACAACATTTATACAGATTGGCAACGTCAGAAGTACATACACACACATGTATGTATCAGAAGTACATACACACATATGTATGTATCTGAATGTACATACACACATATGTATGTATCTGAATGTACATACACACATATGTATGTATCTACATATAGATATATGTACGTGTGTCTCTTCTAGTCCAAGCTGGCTGCAGGATGTGCATGGAGATGGGGAGGCTGTGAGGTTTTGCTGTTGGTGACCTCCGTGTTGGGCTCAGAGAGGGGGGCCTCAAGGACCACCAGCTCGCTGCTGCCATTGGTGGAGGCTGAAGGACAGGCCACGCCCCCCTCCTGACACCCCAGCTCTTTCCCCGGACTGGACCCAGAACCTGCCCTGTCCCCTGGACTGGACCCTGGTCTGGACCCACATGCAGGTCCTGACAGAGACCCAGGCCCATCTCCTTCCTCCAACCCTGCAGACCCACACTGGCTCCCAGGTAGGGAGATCGACTCAGAGCTCTCTTTGGGTGCAGCAGTCTCTGAGGACTCAGGGCAGAGTTCTGCTATGTGTTCATGTTGTACTGAAGGCTCCTCCACCGGGTTCTCCACCGGGTTCTCCACCGGGTTCTCCACCGGGTTCTCCAGCAGCATCTTGCTGAAGTTGAAGGACTGGATGAGGCAGACCAGGTGCTTAACCTTCTCCAGAGAGAGCTGCATCTCCTTTTGGCGAGCCAGGATGCCGTTTTTGGTCTCCATGCATTTCTGCAGTACAACAAGATGTTTAGTGTTCCATAATACAGAATGCATGTCCTCATCAACTGTTTTCATGACCATTTAGGATTGCTTGAACAAAAGCCCAAAACATTTGATTCAACTATTGACAATGTATTTTCTCTGCACAAGCAAAGCGTTCTCACTGTGATGGAGCTGCTGAGCTGCTTGACTCTCTGCTCCAGCTGCTCCCGCTCCAGCTTCAGCTCCGAACTCCACTTCATCAGCTTCTGCTTCTCTTCTTCTTTAGCTAAGGACGGCAGACTGCTGTCAGCAGACGGGACAACTACTCCTGGATGTACCACTTCTGCCTCTCGCCCAGCCTACCTGGAACCACTCTGGAGGAAGAGGTCTACCCTAACTGCCCCTTGATGATATGGCGCTTGGCCTAGTGTGCAATGTAAGTAACGAGTATGTAAAATAGACTGGCCATACAGCATCCTCTGTTCAGCAGTTGATGTTCCACCACCCGACGCTGATCACTGACTTCACTTTATCCAATTATCTTTAATACAGACAGAGGTTGTCGTCGGGTGACTGGGTTCAACCTACCGACTGTGGAGTTGTCAGTCTACATGAATGGGGGCCTTTGCATAGTTGGCAGCTCTGGGAATGATGCAGCCACTTGTAATGTAGCAAACAGCTGGCATGGCCAGGTTAGGGCCCCGTAACAACCTCCCTTAACAACCTCCCTTAACAACCTCCCTTAACAACACGCTGAGAGTTTGTATCTTCACCTTCTTTGTAAGCGATGTAGGAGTGGACGATGGCCAGCGTCCCGGGCCACGGGATCGCTTCTTCTTTCTTCAGGATCTGTGGGAGATACAACTGGGTTGTCATGGTGACTGGGTACACAAGTAGCAACGAACCGGACAACAGCACCACCCGGTGGTGACGCCGGGCAGGACAAGACACGGAGGATGGAGGTGAGATGTGAATGGGTGGAGCTTACAGAGCTGAACAGTCCTGGGGGCGTTACCTGGTCCTGGCACTTAGGACAGATCCACATGCCTTTGGGAATGCTTTTGAGGGGCGGAGCCAAGCAGTCCAGGTGATAGACACGTGAACAGGTGTCACACATGAGCAGCTGCCCGCTGCGTCTGCACACAGTGCAGAAGTCCTCATGGATGTCCCCCTGTCAGGAAGAGTCAACCAATCAGTGTTCCCTGGGGGAGGGTCCATGGAGTGCTCACCCTGCTACATCATGTGGAGCGTTACCAAGGCTACGGCAGGCCCCCCATCGGCACCATGTGACCGATGTGCTGAAGCCTGTGTAACGCTTCATATGATGCTACCATGGAAACTGTTCACTTTGTAAGTTGGAACCAAAGTGGTGACGGCCAATGAATCAACAAACCGATAGATGAGATGATTGACAGGGTATCTGGCCAATAGGTATGTGTGATGGGTCTGCGTCTCCCCGCCTACTTACGTCCCCAGCAGGGCTGGGCGTGGCGGCGGGGAGGGGGCTGGTGGGAGGGGCCAACTCCAGGACAACGCTGTGCTTAGGAGGGCGACCTGGTGAGATGAAACAAACACACCGAGATGGAAACACACGTACCTGAGAGAGGGAGTCGTCTGGCGCTAAGGGGGA
>JAODUG010000021.1:3972292-3988368 GCA_027564795.1 Aphredoderus sayanus | reverse complement strand
TTTAATACAGCTCTACTGGGAACACTGGTCTAACTGGGAACACTGGTTTTAATACAGCTCTACTGGGAACACTGGTTTTAATACAGCTCTACTGGGAACACTGGTCTAACTGGGAACACTGGTTTTAATACAGCTCTACTGGGAACACTGGTTGTAATACAGCTCTACTGGGAACACTGGTTTTAATACAGCTCTACTGGGAACACTGGTCTAACTGGGAACATTGGTTTTAATACAGCTCTACTGGGAACACTGGTTTTAATACAGCTCTACTGGGAACACTGGTTTTAATACAGCTCTACTGGGAACACTGGTTTAACTGGGAACACTGGTTTTAATATAGCTCTACTGGGAACACTGGTTTTAATACAGCTCTACTGGGAACACTGGTTGTAATACAGCTCTACTGGGAACACTGGTCTAACTGGGAACACTGGTTTTAATACAGCTCTACTGGGAACACTGGTCTAACTGGGAACACTGGTTTTACTGGCATCACTATACACGAGTAACATTGTGGATGGGCTTTGTCCTCTCAACAGCTTTAACATGACAAACATGAACGGATTTAGAGTGCACTGTAAACACACATGCCACTGTGCCACTGCCCATCCCAAATGAGACCAAGTCAACATTGGAAATAGTTTTGGAAAAAACAGCCATCATGTTCTCCAGGCTAAAGAGGAAAGGTGTCTAGGTCTCCTCTGGCATGGTAAAGGGCTGTTTTAGGGGTGCTCATTTAAAACCCGTGGTCCATCGTTTTTTAAGCGCCACATCGATTTGCATTAAAAGTCAAATGATGTATTAAAATGTTGAGATCAAAGTGGGCATTAAGTGGCATGATGTGAACACTCCCAAAAGTACTTTGTGAATAGGGTCTGGACACGCTGCTTCGGATATGGTTCAGTCTCTGCATCCTAATGGGGGAAACCCTGGGTTAACTGAGAAACTATTAGAGCGGCCTGTAACTACCCATGCCACCACTGCATGGCTTCATCAACTGTAGCTCTACCACAATTAAAAAAACAGGCTCATGACATCAGTAGCCACCCCCACTGTCTACTGATTGGTCCACCATCCAGGGAGGTAACACTAAAGCAACCAAGTCATCACATCAGTAGCCACCCCCACTGGCTACTGATTGGTCCACCATCCAGGGAGGTAACGCTAAAGCAACCAAGGTTTAAAAGGGAAGGGGTTCATATTATTTGCTTTTTGCCTTCATGTGGAATGTTCAGACTTGGGCTGCCTGATGCTTGCATTGGGACTGGTGATATTTAACCTCAATATGAATGTACTCTTCTCTCAATACTGCATATTACATTGTTAATGTACACAACCTGACCAAATACAGTTGGACCACATTTAGCTGGATAATGGCACGCATTCACCATGGCACCGTTATAACACTCCATGTCCAGAAGTACATTTTGCAGAGATCTTGTATTGAAAACAAGCTACCCTGCCATCTCACGCACAAATATATGCAAGTTTCTAATGTGTTTGTTGCTTATTATTTGGTTCCTTGTAGCAATTATTTATTTGTGCTTCAGTTAAAAGGTGAACTCTATCTAAACAACACCTCTCCTTCAATGCCATAGGCTGCTCCGAAATAAGCACCGCCCCACACATTGGACACTCATTGCAAAGGCTTAGACACTGTTGTGTGCAATCTGCACCACTTGGTTTGTCTTCCTATGTACAGAGCCAGGGCTGTGTAGAAGGAGCAGATCAAGGTACCAGACAGTAAGGTTGCAGACTTACAATAGCTTATTATACATTGAATGTGTTTAAAACAAAACAGTAGTGAGTCTCATATACACAATATAATACAAAGATGATTGAGAATGCATCATTCATTTGCATCGATCAAGTTTTATTTCCTGGAATGTGCATCCCTGGTCTGTTTCAATGGGTGACGTGGGCAACTGTGCGGGCACCATTAAAGCAGAAAGAGATGCACCTTCTGGAGCAGCAAATGCTGCCGCCCAGATGCTTTGCAGCAGGACACAGTCTCCCCTCACGACAGTGGGAGGAGGCACTATGCTCACTGGCCTTCTGAGGGTCTTCAGTGTGACGTTACACAGTGATGACCTGTAATGTGCCAAATGTCTGGAGTGCGTTGCAGTCCTGAGATGTCAAAGTGTTTATTCACAACCATGTGTTGTAGTGTTTCCAATATAGTACAGGGTGAAACCAATGTAAAAATCACAGTTTATTATTTATATTTAATTATTTTCGAATTGTGGTTGTATTAGCCATTGCATCTGGTATATGACTTGTGACTGCTTTAGTATAAAGAGAAGCAGTAATAATTTAGTGTGCTTTCCAATTACTACATTTAGACATGACAAACATGAACTGATTTAGAGTGCACTGTAAACACACATGCCACTGTGCCACTGCCCATCCCAAATGAGACCAAGTCAACATTGGAAAATAGTTTTGGAAAATGATGACCAACTGAGGCTTTTCATCACATCTTTTTAGAGAAACAATGTGTGTAAAATCAAATGTACCCAATTAGTGATTATAGCTCCTGCCTGCTCTGTTGTTTCTGATATATGTAGTTAGGTTTAGCAGCTGTTCAGATAAATCCACATCCTTCTTTGTTACCAGCAGTTGGTTAAACCCCATTCAGCAAGGATTCAGCTGAACCTGATCTGGCCTGCAGATCACATGCTAACTGATCTGGTGGCTGGCAGACATGCTTGGTTCAGCCACCAGAAGGAACAGCCCAGAAACAGAAGCTCCCTTCCATCCTCCAGAGCAACAGACCAAGGATGATCACAACTTGTCCATCAATAACTGAGGCAGTGTTCTCTCTCACACACACCATCAGGTGTAGTTACAGAAATAACTACACAGCACCACCCAGGGGCATCTGACTGAATGCGCCCCCTGGTGGCAGAGGCTACTTCACTGATCAGTTTACATTGGATGCATCTAAAAGATGTTGTTTCCCAAAGCCACTTTTGGTGCAAATGTCCACAGATGAACAGGTCATCCACCAGCAATGGTAAGCAGCAAGTTTTACTGTCCATAAACCATGAACTCCACAGCACTTTACCCTCCCATTGTCCTTGGGTTTCAAATGCTAGCAGAGGGCGCCAACTGCGGCATGTCATATGTCCGTGTTGTGGTTGGCGCCTTCTGCTGGCACAAAAAGGTAGTGCACTGGATCGTCTTGACCCTTAGTACAGCGGGAGGGGTAATAGTGCTAGAAGTGGTCTAGAACGGGTCTCAGCATGCAAGACCTACCTATTAGCATCTTGAGAAGCATGTGTAATACGACTACCCTAATATTACTGCTACTACAATAGGATAGCACAACAGTAACAGTGGTGGCACCAATGATTGACACACCACTACAACATTCCTCATTAACACGAGGGGGTGAGGCTTACCACCACAGTGTTCTTAGAGACAAGGCGGACGGGCTCTGAGCTCTGATTGGTCGGTTTGTTTGCCACCTGGAGGTTGATTGGTGCATTCTGGGAGTCGGGCTTGGCAATAGATGTGGTTACCATGGCAACAGTAGGCGGGCGTTGAGGCAGAGTGGGCGTGGCCACAGGTATACTTGGCGTGGCTGCGGCCTTCAGCACCAAGGGAAGGTGCTTAGCGGCGAGGAGGGGCACGACTGTTAGAGTCTAAACACAGAAATAACGACAACATTATTATTATTATTATCGTCATCATCATTATTATCATCATCATCATCAAGTAGTAACTACTGAAGATAAACTAGCTAGTCACAGAGAGAGACAAACCTGTGTTGGAGGATTCGATATAGTTTTGTTGTCGCCCCCTGCTGGTGGAGTCTGGACTAGTTTGTTGTCTGGCTCCTGTTTTACCAGCAGCTCTTTCCTGAGCTGTTCAACCACCTTTTTCTGAACCACAGAAGTAGACAAGTTATTACCACAAATAAATCTTACATACATATATACATTAATGAATATAGAGATTCATGAATCACCTGTTTCTCACTGAGGGCTGTTATCTTTGCTTGTAGTTCATGAAGCTGTTTTTTCAGATCTGAATTCTGCAAGAATACAATTATTTGTATTATTCATAAGCAAAGCCCTTTTTTTAAATCAACAATATTTTTTAAGAAAAATAAACCAGACAGGGTAACAGACCAAGCAGGTTACCTGTGGGTCTTGCTTCATCTGAGCGACTAGTTTCTGCAAGAAGACATTGAGACAGGAAACAGTTATGCCTGCCGTACACCACTCTAGAGCGATATCAGACCTATATCAGATATCAGAAGTTACTATGCAAGAGTCCTGCTAGAGTTGGTGTGTGCTCCCGTCACACAGGTCATTTGGTGTGCGTGCCATCGGAGCAGCTTAAGTCAGTCTTTTTCTCATCTTGACTCTTGAAACGAGTGCATGTGATATTATGGGATGTGATCTCCAGAGTGCATGTGATATTATGAGACTCCGGAGAAAAGGATACATTAAATGTGATTAACAAATACACACATAGCCTACCAATCAGAATCAGTCCAAAATGTGTCCTTCACAAAAGTCAATGAAGATACAAACATTCCCAAATAGCCTTCCCTACTACGGTAGAATGACATTTATTTATATCATTATTTCTCACCTGTTAACCAGCTATATCAGCATAGTAGCACTTTAATTGTATCTATATGCCTTGTGACTTTATGGACCAATCAGGAAAGTCCTTAGGCTAAATTAAGTGGCAGTCCTGCAACCATAGAAAAAGGATGCTGTTTTACTTATTGCTTATAATTAAGGACATGGATTTCTTCCACATCAAAGCAAAAAACAAAACATAGGGTTGAAAGAATAGTCTATAGAGCTCCCAGGAGGGTTGCACCTGGGGAAGGACACAACGCCATTTCTGCAGCTTGTCCACAACAACACAATGGCCTCCTTTATTTATAAATAAAGAGTTTGTAAAATCCAAGAGTTGGTCGCCCAGCCACACTGAGGGGGAGGTGCCTTGGTCAGGGAGGGGACCAGGAAAACCAAGAGCTCCAGAGATCTTGGGGAAGGAATAGCCATCTGTGTGGGTCTTTATAGGAAAGTGGTCAGACAGAAGCCACTCCTCAGCAACAGGCACAGGACAGCCAAGTCTCAGGCCCTGACAACAAGCTTTTCTAATTTGATGAAAGCAAGAGCCGCTCTGCGCTGAATGCCAAGCGCCATGCCTGGAGGAAGGCACTCATCTGGCCAGGGCCCACAGGGGAGGATGGTGGTGGCAGCATTAGGCTATGGGTATGGGCACCTTCCTCAGTGGCAGGGGCTGATATTCCACTCAGGATGGAGGACTGAGCACAGCCCATGACAAGCTTGTTGTGTCATGCCCAAGGACTGGGATGAGCAGTTTAGATGGATAGATTTATAGAGAGATGTATTCATTAGTCATTCATTGGGTGTCCTACAGCACTGGTCAGACACACACATTATAAAACCCAACACGCAACAGCAGCAGTAATTATGATACATGTATTTCAAATACAAAAGTGTTTTGTAATTTGTATTTGATAGGGTTGTTGAAAATGGCTTCATAGTTTGAATTAAAATACTTTTCATTTTGTAGTTTAAAATGACTTTCTGTTAGACTTAAGCCAAGTCTTCAGATCGTTTCCAGAATGGTCAGAGAGCGTGAAGCTGAGTGAATGAGGTGTGGTGTAGTGTGAACTAGCCTCTGACTGGTGCTGACTAGGTAACATGCCCAGACAGATCACTGATCCAGCACAAGGTTCCAGTGGTCATTTTATCAGCACAGACTAACCCTTTTACCAGTTTACATTATATTCCATCTAGCTGACAATTTCACTCAAATAGCAGCCCTCACAGTTAATGCTAGCTTGCTTCTTTCAGCCCAAGTTAAAAGGTGATGCAATCAATGCTGGAGAAAGATTGTGGATATATTTTAATTCAACATCAAAATGCTCCACCCCCACATTTATTATTATAGTTAGGATAACCATGTTATGATAAACAGTATAATTACTTTAGGAACGTATTCCCATGAATAAAGGTGTTACAGTATCAGTTGTCTGCATATGAAACAAACATGTTAAGACAGTGTTGCTGATGCAAAGTAGGCCCTTCATTACCAAACACCAATTAACTCCATTAGGATACAATTATGAGTCATTAGCAAACTTTTAGTTAAACCGTTTCTTTAAAACCAGAGATTTGTGGGTATCTGGGATGTAAAAGGCAGGGCAGAATAATATTTGATTTTTTAAAAAGGTGGTCAGTGATACTGCTGAACGTAATTATGTTTAACGGGATCCGGGTCTGAGGTCTTAACGCATTTGATACGGAGCAGTTTGTTTTGAAGTTGCTTTGATGTTGGAAACTTAACATAACATTAAAGCTATTGCTCAGCACCTAAGCTAACTCATCATGGAAAAGACCCCCATGGGGTTAAGTCCCAAGTGGACTTAACCCCATTGTCTCAAGGATGCACCTTGGTGCCACGAGCCACGCAATAATATTCGTTCATCTCAAACTTCTGCTGGTGAATATTCGGAAAGCACCCAGAAGTAACTGGTCCTCATAAAGCCACCAGGCGTGCTTTAGAGACCCGTGCTACTGGAATAGCAGTCCGACAAATTGCCACACAGAGCATTACCATGACTATGGCGTCGGTGAGACTGTGCAACCTACTTACAGAGGCAGACGCTTTTTTACGTACTGACTAATGGTTAATGCATACTGGCTACCCCTATGAAACTGGACTTGGAAATAAATGATGAACAGAAAATGAAAATTGTTTGGCCATTTCATTGAGTGAAGGATAGGTAGAGCCATCAGGCAGGTAGAGCCACCAGGCTCTAGAGCCAGCAGACAGGCAGAGCCAGTAGGAAGGTAGAGCCAGCAGGCAGGCAGAGCCAGTAGGAAGGTAGAGCCAGCAGCCAGGTAGAGCCAGCAGCCAGTCAGCCAGTCTCTCCTGCAAGCAGTGCTTGTGAACCCCAGGGATGTGTATCATGACCCACACAGCAATGTGTGAATGAAGTACATTCATCACACCATTACATGAAATACGCAACCTGATGTAACACTTTACAACAACAACTCAACATCGCCGTAGTTTTGACCGACAGTCTGACCAATCAGAAGGTCGGTATGTTCCTATCTATATACCTCTGTTAACTTTCAATTAAATTAGTTGTGAAAATATGGAATGGGACATGCATCAACAGACAGCAACTACCTAGACCCAATCTACAGTTCTTACCACTTGAAATCGTGTAAGGTGTACAGGTGTACGTGTAGGACAGCCTAACACAGAGCCTAGGTGCGTTTTAAGGCAATATACTTATGCCCGCTCCCTTTCTCCAGCTCGGTGATCTGAGTTATGTTGGGTCAGTTGGGTCAGTTAAACTGTCTAAAATAAAAACAAGGGTATATTTATAGGGATGAATAGCCTACAGCACTGTAACCGTATCCTACTAGTATTTCTGTAGATGCAGATTTTATGACCCAGTGATAAATACACAAGATGACGTAACATTTAATAAACTGTGGTTAATAAGCGGGTCTGTTTCAAACAGGAGGGTTATTATGCATGTCAGCATAAAATACTGACATGTGGTTCATATACAGTACCAAACACAGAGCAAGGTTAGGGGTCAGGGTTAACACCCCCTACCTGATGGATCAAAGTTAGGGGTCAGGGTTAACACCCCTTCCTGATGGGTCAGGGTTAGGGGTCAGGGTTAACACCCCCTACCTGATGGGTCAGGGGTCAGGGTTAGGGGCCCCTACCTGATGGACCTGGATCTCCACCTTCAGCGCCTCCTGCAGGCTCTGTAGCTCCATCATGTCAGCCTGCGTGCACACGCCACACACACGCAGATCAATATAGAGGTACCACTGTACTGCATTTAGGTCATTCATAAGCAGATAATACATTTTCAGGTCCTTCTGTACAGGTAGTACGTAAGTTGTAGAACTTAGGTTTATAATATAAACCTTACCTTGACTCCGTCTCCAATAGCAACAGCATCCAACTGAAGCATTAAAGAGCCTCTACAGAAAAAGCAGTACAGATTAGATATAGTGCTACAGTACTACTACAGCTACAAAGTATTAAGGCTGATCTAGAAAATAATACAGGAATACATACAGTAGCAGTTAAATACCAGAACTACACATAACTCAGGTGGCACTACACTACTACTGCTGTAGTGGGGTCTGGGTGCTAGCGATGAGAGCCACCTAGTGCAGTATAACAGTGGGGTGTGGGTGCTAGCGATGAGAGCCACTTGGTGCAGTATAACAGTGGGGTCTGGGAGATGCGGTACACACCTGGCGGTGGGACTGGACTCCACGACACTGTGCCCTGGAACATAAACACTTGGTAGGTGAGTCATGCTTCACTAAACCTCCAGCCCTTCTAGAAAGACAGTTGTTACATCACCTGTTAATCTGGACAGAAACAGCAACCATCACATGGAAATGCCTTAAGATGCACTTCTTCTACTGGCCACTAGATGCTGGCACCAAAACAGAGCAAAAATCAATCCCAATGAATGGAAGTCAATGGGAAAGACACCAAACGTCTGTAAATAATTGTCTATTGATAATTTATAAATGTAGAAGCTGTAGTGGCAGTAAAAGTGTCAAGTGTGATTTTGTAAATTTTTCCAATAAATCCCCTATATAAAAAACAACATTTGAAATTCTGTTCATTCATTTAAAATCCTTTATAAAAAAATTAAAAAAAGGATGAAAGCAAATATTGTTGTATTAATATGTAATTGAAGCAATTTGTGGGTGTTGTGGCAGAAAGGAAAATAAGTCACATGATAAACTATATGCCATTCTTAGAGCCACAGTGTCAATGTGATGGTGTCAACATAATTCACACCAAGTCGTGTGTTGGTAATCACACAACATGCTCAGCCACTTATACATAGGGTTGTGCAAGAAATACAATTTTGATCGTGATTTCAATTTCCGCTCCTAACAATCACAAAAACAATGTAATCGAGAAAAAAAATATTTTACACATTACATTTAGCAAGTAACCTGTTATTTAGCTCTTCCTGGGGCTGTAGGGGTTTAAGGCAAGCAACTTGTTAGTTAGCTCTTCCCGGGGTTGCAGGGGTTGAATTCACTATAGTGAAAATTGAATTCACTATTGACCAAAATAATCGTGATTATGATTTTTTCTGTATTGCTGCGCGTTCACTGTCCCTACTAAGCTCGAAAACTGACCCCTGGACTCTAGGTGGCATGAATCACCCAGGGTGTTTCACACCTGCCATTACAAGGGGGCCTGTGATTGGGGGACAGGGGAGGGCCTTGTCCAACCGGCTTGGTATTCACCATCACACACCTCCAGGGGGCGCATGACTGGACCACAACATCCTTCGTCTTGAGTGATCTTACACTCGCATGTTCATGTGCTTTACTGTACTCCAATATAATTACCTTCACATGTTCACTAAGAAACCATCCATGTTTCTCTTCTTTCACTTGAGAGGTAGGAGGGCCCTTTCTACAGATGGCAGTCCCGCAGCCACTCTGCTACGAATGGTGAGGTCCCACTAATAACCTGGGTCTGGGTCCTGGTGAGGTCCCACTAATAACCTGGGGCCTGGTTAAGTCCCACTAATAACTTGGGTCCTGGTGAGGTCCCACTAACCCAGACACAGGTATTCTGTCGGCAGACTTTTTTCAAAACAATGCGGCAAGTCAGGGGAGAGAGACTGTACTTTCCAGAGTGTTCCTAAGGTATCTACCAGAAACCCTGAGAATATTTTCTCTGAGCGTTTTCCTAGACTGAACAGGGATGTAGCTAAATAACAGTTTGTACCGTGGACTGGGGTAGACCCATAATGCACCACAGTGGTGGTTTGCCCAACACAGGGGCAGTTGAAGTGAGAGCATCTGCATGTACGTGTTACAGCTGTTTAACCATCTACGTGTGTGTTGCAGTTGTGTAATACTCCAAAGTGTATTGTGTCTAAACGTACAATGTGTTGCTATCAACTTTGTGCCTTTTGGGAGTGTATATTTACATACACAAGCTGCTACTACTATGTAGTAGTAGTAGTAGTAATAATAACTCAAAATAGCCTACTTATATTTTAAATGTTCACCTGAAAGCACTGTATTGCCAATTTGTGTACATTATTAAAAACCCATCAATTATAATGTTATTCCACTATGTTGTCGCTATAACATTGGAATTGCACGGTCTATTACTGATGCACATTTGACTATGAATCAGTGAACCCACACACATAGACATATCAAAACTTAACGGTGTTCATATCAATTTTACCTTGGGACTTCTATTTAAAACAATATTCATGTATTCATGTTGAGCAACACTGGACGCATCTTCCCTACATGACCAATTAACTAATGAGTGCAAGTTGAAGGAAAAGTTGTAGTGAACTCCGTGCAGCATGACAGCACAATGCATGAAAACAGCTGAGAGCCAAATGTACCGAATGTTTCTACAACGGCCATCTCGGCCTGGCGTCCCAATTGTCGCGATACTTGGACCTACTAAACAGCTCATGTTCTCAGCATGTACACTTCTTATAGGATTTCATTCATATTTATTGCTCGGCCTGTGAACATCCCATCATATTCAGCCCTTTAGATTATTCCACGAGAACAAGTGTCACCGTGCTAGCGCGGCGCTAGCTGCTAGCAGCCCGGCGAGCCTGCACATCACTCTCATGCTAGCCGCTAGCCGCTAGCCGAGGACCTGGACCAGGCTAGCACCTAGCCGCTAGCAGGCTGGAACTGTTCCGTCTGGAAGTCACATCCAAGCTCAACAACACACAGAGCAGGCGGCCACACCTGAATCACGTCCGAATAGTACAACTAAACTAAGCTGTTAAGTAGAGAACGGTCCCACAGCCTCCATTTTAACAGGCGATGAGAAGTTAGGTTCGGCCGCTGCTCCAGTAAGATCTCAACTCCTAGAAGAACCTGAGGAGGAACCACGGAGCCGCCGCCGGCAGCCCGCACACACACACGCTGCTCGCTCACCACACCACAGCACAGACCACAGCAGGAAAGTTTGGAGGCAGTGTATATTAAAGTTAGGGTTTTAAAAGCACTTACTCTCTCACTCAGCAGTCCCTCTGCTCATTAAATAAATAAATAAAGATTTAAGAAGAAGACAAAACCTGCAGGCTGTCGGCCGCTGACGCGGGGTGCCGCCGTGCTAGATGTAGTGTGAAGGTGTGATGATCTCCACCATCACCTCATCACTTTCATCAGAACGAGAAGAAAAAGAGGAAAACTGAGATACAAAACAAGAACTCTTCTTCTACCTCATTCACCACAGCCGCAGCACAGCGCAGATCAGTCCGCGCAGAGCAGCCAGCACAAGGAGGCAGAAAAACTAGTTCATAATCGAGGAAACGGTTGGTTTTCTACTCGAACAGATTTAGTATTTTTGACATTACTGTTAAAGTTCGTTTCACTAAGTGGATCTGTACTCCAAGGCGAAACGAAAATGTATTAAAAAGGAGAACTATCTTTTTGTATCGGTGCGGCGAATTTATTTCACTTTGCCTAAGGAACAGGCGTGCTGCGTCCCCCATTGCCTAGGGAAAACACCCGGATGTAAAGTCGGTAAAACTGTGGAGAAGTGGTACTCCGTAAACTCCACACAACACACAACAACAAACACACACTATACCTGCCGTGGCGCAGGGCTCTCCGTCTTCACGCGTCTGCCTTCTTGCAGGTTTACCGTGCACGACCAGTCGCATGGCGACACTGCAGCCTGCAAGAGTCATGGCTGCATTAAAACAAATAGGCTAAACTTGGGGCCTCAATTAAACATTCGTGAAACATATTTAAAGAATGAAGCTAGGTCGATTTTTATATAACATAATGCGTGTCCTGTTTATAATAACTAACAACTATTAAACTATCTTTTAATTTTTTTTAATATTTCCTGCCTTTTGACCATGATTTTAATACTATTTTCGGTGTCTCACAAATTAACTCAACAACAACTAATTAAACAGACTAGCGCCTATATAGTGAACTGCTATTCCTGTTTACTGTGATGCCACCTGATGTGATTTCATTAGATTGTTGTTGTTTGGAAATATTTTTAGTGGGCTGGAAAATCTTATCTTGTGTGGCATGTTCAAGTCTATTTTCACATTACAAGGTGACCAAGCAGTAAGGTATCTTCGCCATTAGCAGTATAAACTCTCTGTATTTCACCTTTAGAGGGACACTGTTCAATGGTTGAAACTGGACTTACAAAAAAGCTGTTTTGAACCTCTTACGATGCCTCTCCATATACAATGCATGGTCAAACAGCCGTCTGAAACCATGCATGCTTTGTGCTGTTTCAAACAATGAGTGTGGCAGCACTCAGTATATCTACCCATGTTAGGGCTGCACAAAATATTCACTCAATTTCGTTATCGTAATATCACGTTGAGCCACATCACGTGGCAATGTCGAAAGTATGCAATATCATTTTTTGTGGAGCGATGCATCCTTTGGCTTATGTGTTAGATATAAACAGAGAAGTAAGATGTGTATAATTGTTGTTGTACCAGTCCACTATACCTGTTGTACCAGTCCACTATGACTGCTGTTGTACCAGTCCACTATAACTGTTGTACCAGTCCACTATAACTGTTGTTGTACCAGTCCACTATAACTGTTGTACCAGTCCACTATAACTGTTGTTGTACCAGTCCACTATGACTGTTGTACCAGTCCACTACAACTGTTGTACCAGTCCACTATGACTGTTGTACCAGTCCACTATGACTGCTGTTGTACCAGTCCACTACAACTGTTGTACCAGTCCACTATAACTGTTGTACCAGTCCACTATGACTGCTGTTGTACCAGTCCACTATAACTGTTGTTGTACCAGTTCACTATGACTGCTGTTGTACCAGTTCACTATGACTGCTGTTGTACCAGTCCACTATGACTGTTGTTGTACCAGTCCACTATAACTGTTGTACCAGTCCACTATGACTGCTGTTGTACCAGTCCACTATAACTGTTGTTGTACCAGTTCACTATAACTGTTGTTGTACCAGTTCACTATGACTGCTGTTGTACCAGTCCACTATAACTGTTGTTGTACCAGTCCACTATGACTGTTGAGATAAACCCAAAGGTTGTAAGATTAAGAAAACGTGTTATTTCAATATGCTGTGAATCTATTTTTATGCATAAGGCAGCATACTACAGTAGCCTACATACTATAGTATGCCTACATATTAATAGTGTATAGAAGACTGCATAGCATAAGGCTATATACTATACATTTAATACTAAAACAGGCCGCTAGACGTCGCCATTTGTTTCATGACGTCGTCATTTTCTGTTCACTTTTATGTTATTTAAAATATTTATATAGCCTATAATGTGTTTATTAGGCTATGAAATATATATGATTATCACAACTGCGGCATGCACACTGCTGATATGGCACGGATTGGAACTGACACCACAACCGTCTGCCTGCAGCGTGCTCACGACCCGTCCCGTTCACTCCGGGGGCGCACGCCGCTCCGCACGGCGCGTCGAGCTCAGGAGCAGATGGCGAACACGGGGCTTAGCGGGGAGGTGCATTGTGGACCTGAGGAGCAGGAGCAGCAGGAGGAGCAGGGAAAGGAGCAGGAGGAGCAGAGGAAGGAGGTGATGGAACACCTGGACAGGCAGTTCGTGGAGCTGGCACTCCGGAAGCAGCCGTCGTACAGGTGAACAAGTGTTCTCTGCTTTACTGCCCAGCTCCATGTCCGTGAACAAGCTGTGTGCTCTGTGTGATCTACAGGTCCGTCGCCGAAAACTTTCTATTAGGATAAGTGTTCATTGGTATAGCTTTGTTGTGTAGTTTATGTACTTGCTTCCTGTTTTAACCATCGTGCCTACTGCCAGTACGTGACCGAGCTGTTGTGGTTGTATTCAAATTTAATTTAGTTTATTAAATAAAGGAGTCTGTTTTCCGTAAAGCTACTTCCTCATAAAGGATTTATGCTGGGGCGGGCTTTGAGCAGCCAGTAAGCCAATCAACTTCCTCCGTTAAGTGACTGAGGGGGGACTTTCAGAGCAGCAGGCCTACAGGGACGTTCAACGGGTGTATCTTCAGCAGGGTGTAAAGTAAAGCATGATCAATGTGTGCTGTGGTGAAACGGCAGCTATAACGTGGGAATAATGTTTTGAATTGGATCATTGGATATGACCGCATAGCTAATTTAAAAGAATAGCAACTGGTTGTGGTACATCTAAACATAACGAATGTAGCCAATTAAGATCAAGAAACGAGCGATTATTTCCCCCCAAGAAACGTGTCTTTCATTTAAAAAAGTGAATATATGGTAGCCTAGCAAATGTTTCACCCACCAAGATTTGAACTTGACAAGTTTCTAATAAATAAATCTTCAGTTTCATGGGCACGACAGACAGAAAACTGCTTTGTTTTTATTCAGCCACGTTGACAGATAATAATCCAACCCTGTTCTGTTTGTTGTTGTGCTCACTGACGATTCGGTTCATTGAAGGACCATTAAGCACCATACTGCACGCAGTCTTGTCGTTTTAACACAATCAGAAAGCTTCAGAAGTGATAATAACTACCGCCAGGTTCCAATAACCCATTTTCATAATACAGCTGTGGATTTTAAACAGCGAAATATTATAACCTAATCTTTCATGTAACAGAAGAGTCTAAATATTATTAATATTATCATCTTTCATGTAACTGAACAGGTTGTGTCTGGGTGAGCTTCAAAGTCAGTGTGCTGCACATACATACACACACACACACACACACACACACACACACACACACACACACACAGAGGCTGTTATAAGCTGTCATGTATTTCCTGTTGGGGCCAGCATGTGGTGTGATAGTAGGTTAAACAAATATACTTCTAATAGTAAGGAAGCCAAACACAAACCATAGCTTGGTTTTCATTTAAAATCTGCTTTTGTGCTTTCAGATATGTTCAAGTCTGTCAGAATTAACACCATATTGTTCTCAACACAATTCACCTCTCAGTTGTACTGGCTGTATGAGGAACAAGCTGATGTTAACTTCCTGTCCCTGGGGGATCTGTGTTGTACCATGTAGACATCACAGCTGGTGGTAGCTAACTACCTTGAGCCAACATGGAGGTGTAACTGGCTGCATTGTAATAAATAAAGAGAGACACAGGATTTGTGCATCTGATGGAAATGTGTGCAAACATAACTGGGCTCAGGTTATACTGCATCAATCTCCAGCAAGGCTATATCCTTCTGCCCAATGGTATTTACACAAAAAGGATGCATTAAGTATATCACATTTTCACATTTACACAGTGATCATATAGCTTTTCCTTTCATTTATCTTTATACATTCCTCAATAAAGTATATGTCTAAGACTGCAAAAGACAACTTTTCTTTGAACACAAAATGAAATGAATGGTCTCTTGACAGGTCCAAACCACATGTATAGTAGCGCCACGAGGCCATCCTGATCTCTCCTAACCTCGTGAGACCATCCTGATATCACAAGCTTCAGTGTGACTTGCTGCGAGAGTCAGTCTGGAGAGGCCAGCAATGCTTTCACTTTTCCCTGGTATATCTAACGTGTGACCAATCAGTGTCGTGCTGGTAGCTATGGGCGTGGTTTAGCTGTGACGACAGTGAAAGTGACTTGAAAACAACAATGCGGTTCTTACAGACAGACAGATGGTTCATCCAATCACCTGCCCCTTTTAAACAGTTTCAATGGATGTCTTCCCAGATGGTTGTGTGCGTAACAAACATCGGGTGTGTCAGGTTACATGTATAGCCTGACTGATGAAAATGTGTACAAACATATCTGGGGTCAGATTATAATGCATCAATCTACAGTATAAAAATAAATAATATGTATAAAAGCAAACGTTAATGTACATACAAAATCCAGAATTTTGTGCTGTTAAACTGTTATCTATCTAGCGCACGTGTGTCAAACTCAAGGCCCGCGGGCCTATATTTTTATTTTTATTTTTTTATGGTCCGGCCATATGAAGCGCCAGCAACACAGAAACGACAAATTCCATAATGCAGCGCCTGTTTTTTCATTCATTCATTCC
>JAODUG010000021.1:3906184-3919352 GCA_027564795.1 Aphredoderus sayanus | reverse complement strand
TTGGGTGGCTTCCCCCCCCCCCCCCCCATTTAGCAGATGCTTTTTATGCATAGCGACTTACACTGACTAACAAGTACAAGTACTATGAACCAGCTAGTGTGAGACATCTTGTTCAAGGATGTCTAGAGATGGTCTGGGCATGTCAGGGGATGAAACCCAGGATCGTTCACCATGAACCTTGTCTTCAGTGTAATATATTTATTCACATTCACTACTTTGAGAATTCAGTACTGATATACTTCATTTAGGATAGCTACGCAATGAATACGCAACCCGAATAATGAACATTCCATATGGGAAGCACATAAAAACCAGTTTGTTTTATCTCAAGTCATCTTTTGGTGATCTACAGCATATTTTAGCAAAAGAAGACAAATACAGTGCTTGCATAGCAGCTAGATCACTTTGAGATAAGACAAAATATGTTTGACAGAAACGTAGTGCGGCTTAACCACTGTAGCAAATCCCGCCCCCTTGTATTTAAAAAATGTAAATAGGTTCTTATGTTTAAAGGGAATGTCATTGACACTGCCATTTGCATCTATGGGCAGCTTGGTTAAAGCACTGTGGGGATTCAATGAGCTGTGTTTCATCAATCGTGTGTGTAAATGCAAGCTGCGGTTCCATTTTCTTACCTGCCATAACTATGAATTTATATTTTTACAAAAACATAACATTAACCACAATGGTTGTGAGATGTAATTGGTCATTTTTGCAGGTTTATTGCGGACATACGTTTTGTGTCGGAAAAACAAAAAACATTTCTTAATTATTGCATGCTTTCTTTTGAATTGTTATCGCGTGTCTTTGATGTATTTGCCTTGGGCAGAGTTGGCTACTAACCACAGCAAAATACACTGTACTCAATACACCAAAGAGTCTCCCAATGTACTACCAAGTGAGTGATGACATATTTACTTCAGAATCTGATGGCTAAACAAAACAGACTGATTATGCACTTATCATACCTATATAGATCTGAAACAATTATGTTCACATCCCTGAATTCCAGTTTTAAATAAAAGACAAAGTTGGACAATGTACTGAATCCCTGGTAAATAAACAGGTCACCACATCAACGATCAAAAAGCCGGTATGCTTACACAAGCCATTTTAATACTTGAAAAGAGCTTTTGAAATCATTTAGCTTTGTGGTGTACACCTTCTATAAAATCACTTGAGGTAATCTTGCCTAAACTATCTCATATTACATGTGTGTGTATATTGTATAATATACACAACAGCATAAAGGGCTTGGTAAACCCATGACTAATATTCCTAAGTAATGAAAAGGAGACTGTCTATTGTTACCTAATCACCTAAGTGCTAGCTAAAGAATGAATTCTACACCATCAGAGCACCTCAAGCACATACTATAACAATGCTCTGCTAAAACATACAGGCCATTTGACTAATGTCCTTCCAGGGCATGCAGGTACTCACATGCACTGATTGGTGACAGAAAGCACCACACAGTCGGGAGGTCTTCTCTCTTCCTGCACCTGCCTGTAGAACTTCTGATACAGCGCTTTACGTCTGTCGGCAGGTGTGTAACATTCTGATTTGGCTGGGTGGGTTTGACAGTAACACAATATCAATAATGTAAATGAACATAAGAAAACATCAAAGACTAAGAGATACAGGGACTTGCATTGTGTCACACAATTACGCAATACAATTAATTCTCATGATGTCCTCCATGTCAATTTGACCCAAATCACTACATCTTTGTGGCAGATAGAAGGCGCTAAACCTAATTCTACAGCTTAATAAATACAGACAGAACTGACAATAAAAAAGAGCCACACAATCAGATGGCGCCATCTTCTGGCAAAGCATTTGAAACTCGAGGACAACGGGAGGGTTATTAGAAATGTACGTGGAAAAAGACTAACATAAAGCTTCGAGTTTGAACAGGAACATCTCATTCATCTCTTTCAGTGACATAATGTATGGTCCTGACAAGTAAATATGGTGTATTCTTGCAAGCATTTAGCCAAAAGTTCACATAAATTTATTTGCACTCAAGTGAGTCTAAGAATAGGAATGTATCCATACAGGTTATATAAAATTTGTTAAGAAGCCTTTGGTGTTCATGTTAAATAAAGTGATCTAATTTTCTGTTGGTTTCACTTGTTGCACACACAAAAGACCCAATTAGAAATAATTAGACTGCATCAGAAAGAAATCTCACCATTATGTTGATGCTGGTACCCTTCATAATGGATGTTGCCACTGTAGTTATGTTGCTCATCTAGCTCTTCATAACTGAAACGGAAGCAAGAAAATTTAAACAGATTTAGTTTATTACCTATTTCACAAGTAAAATACTAATTGTATTCCTCTCCTAAATCTGATAACCAATAACGACATTAAAACCTGACCTGTAGCCTAAAAACCGATATTATTGGGTCAAGTTAGGCCAACGCTTGATTCACTTTCTAAACATTCCTAACCTACCTGTAAGCAAGATGTCACTGAGTAATGTTAGATAAGACACACCCTCAGTTAATTTTACATTCCAGTAAATTCCTTATTTTGCATGCAAATAAAAAAAAACACAAATAAAGCAAATTACTAGTTTTATGTACTGTACTTGTAGTTTTAAGTAGTCAACTACCTGACGTGTCATGGTTACTTGACAAGTCCATGTTATTATACAAAATACATTTGAAATTAATTAAATATTTCTCTAGTAACACTTTTATGTATTCATATTGATTGTTGTTATTGACAGTTGCTACTACAGTCCATTAATGAAACCTTTTAATTTGCAGTTCTGGTGATTGTTTATATATCTATATTATACTGTAAAATGTAATGAAACTGTACACATTGCAGTAATGCAAACACATGTGGCTGAGGTATAACTAAATGTTATAGAATATGCATTCTTGCATTCCATTTTAAAAGGAATGGAATGTAATTAGTTGGTATCCATAGCATATTGAAACAGAGGCCTTTTGAGAATATGCTGTTGATATTTGCATCAAAATATTTCAATGTTGTGACACAAAGCTTCAAAAAAATGTCATCTATATGAAAATGTTCAGTTGTTATTTGTGGTCGATTACATCACACCGATAAGCTATTTCAGGAGTGAGCTGAAGGTTAAGGAAATGGACAACAAGTATTTGTGTTATATGTAATAGTCCTTAAATATGTGAGGTAATTCAATATCCATACAAACGAACGTCTGTACTGTTAAGCGAATGTAGACAAGTATTTTCTTGAACATTGTTGTGTTCAAATGCGTTCCCTCAATAATTAGCGTGCAAATAATATAATTTAACAGTGCTGACTTATGCAAGTAAAGGCAACGATGAACTTGCACACAATGCACATTACACGTTAAACATTGTCGTGGGTAATTATAGTAAATATTCACTGCAGCAAATACAGAATTATGCAACAGATACATTAAGATATTTGGTCGATACATTTTGCAGTCACCTTTCCAGTGCATCATTGTGCTCCTCTGTTCTGTCCTCTCTTGGAGGGTAAGGCGCTGCTCTCCGAAATGAGCGCAGCGGCTGTCCGCTAGGTAATACAGAAAGAAATGCAGCCGTTATTGTAGTATATATTGACCGTAAATGCATGACTAATTAGCTAATACAGTAATTGTTAAGTATCTGAAAGTGAACGAATCGGTCAAAACAGTTTCGCTTTATCTAGCTTGCTAGCTTATTTAGCATGTTACTGCAGCGGGTAACGCTACCGCCCGCGCGGCCCTACCGTACCTTCCGTTGGGGTTTGACTGCGGCCGTCTGCCTGTTCCCGGCGTCTTTGTCCAAGAAGACATGTTATGTATCTAACTTTACCAAAGCAAACCCAGATGTTTATTCACAAAGATAGTAAGACACCCGAGAAATGATTCCTAGTGCTCCACCGCTATCATGTGTCCACGAAGGCGAACCTAGTATGCTGCCCTGTGATTGGTTGGACGCCTTTCCTCCTGAACTTGTCCCGCCCCGCTCTCTGTTGTGATTGTTATATTTTTTCATAAAGGACAGAATGAAATATATAAGTCTGTGGAAGATGTATGACCAACACGACGCACAAATAAAGGGAGCCACTGAAGGTTCACCACAAGCCCAGCACTGTTCATAACACAAATGATTACTAGCGCCGTTATTTTCAAGGCATAATTAGGGAACAATGTATAATGAATTCTAAGCAAATTCTAGTTATATCATGCATTTTTGTTCAACTGTGTTTGTGATTGTAGTTGTATATCTTATGCATAAAAAATGTGTTTCATAGTTTAATTATCTGGTAAGCTGTTATCGTTATATGTGCTCGCATATTGTGTTGAAAGCAGCTCCTGAGTGACAACATAGTCCCGGAGAAGCCTTGCTCACACGTGTTGGCGGTTCGAGAAGTCACAGGTGGCCTAGTCGTATGAGTCGTACCCGTTATTATACATAGTATATAGGTCTATGGGCGTACCAGGTGGTTGTTTTCTGGTTTTATTTATGGTCTATGGCTGTCATAGCACACAGCCCTTCGCAAGGGGGCGATAGGGCGCCCACCTCAGACACCTACAGAAAAACAATAGTCGCAGGTAGTTCTATGCGACTACATCATACAAGTTTATGGGGTCAAGTGCAACACGTTGTTAAATATCGAAAGACGTAAACAAAATATAATGTTGTACATTCATGTTAGTTTAGATACAAATACGTTCACAACCTGAGATGTATGTATGTGAGGAAAATAAAATAACTGTACTTGTACAGTACTAGGCTGTACAAACACTCGTAAACCGCTGAACAAAAAAGTTTAGCCGAATACTTTTTAAGCATCATTATAGTGGATGCAAACATTACTTATGATTATGACGTATGGCCATGCATGCAAACGAGCACGACTTATTTGTGTCGCGAGCACAAGCATTGGCTCGTGCATGCCTAGTGTGAGCGCGCCGTGGTAGTGACGGTCGCCATTTTATTTTGAAAATCAAACCGATTTGGACGCAAAGCGACACTCTTCGTTTCGAGTTTGGCGGACGAAACAGGAAAGGATGAACATCTAAATTTACTTTCGTGGAAGAATGGTGAGAGTGATGCAAAGTGCCGATCGAGCTAGAAAATTAAAAACTACAAGGCAAAGCAGCTGTGTTTGACCGTATGCATTTGAACCGTTAGCTACCGTACCAGCTCGGATGAGTCTATTTGCTGGAAAATTAAGTGTCATTCTCGTCACGTCAGGATTGTAACCGCCAGTAAATTTTTGCTAGTGTCTTCTCTTATAGTGAGAGATGTCTACCGTAAGCTTTACTTGTGAACAAGTGTTGCTGGAAATGATGTACTAGATGTAACTGACGTCTCCTTGACGCTATGTAGACGGCTAGCCCTTCCACAGTTGACGGTTGCGTGCTAGGCTAACGTTAGCCGGGCTAGCTCCCAAGACAACAAGCACAAGCTAACTGCAGCACTGCGGCCTAGGAGCTCGTGGCCGATGGCTGTGTCGAGACTAGTACTTGCCGCAGACGTCCGACTTTGTTAGGACGAGTCCCTGAAATAGTCCTGATTTAAATTCTTTTTCTTTTTTATTATTATATTAAACAGTTTGCATTAAGTACACTCAACCTCCAAATGTTCCTATCGCGATTAGCAAGTCCTCAGTAATGCTAACAGTAGTTCATTAGCATTGCTTTGCTGTTAACGAAAATAACTAAGTAGTACTGTACATATCTACTGTTATGCAAAAGTACCACAACAAGCACTTGTCTAAATGATGAGACCGTTCCTGACACTACGGTGTGCGTTCTAGTTGGCATGTTTGACGTGTAAAGTAACTACTTTAACTGTACAGTACTTTAAGGCTAAATCCACAATGACGATCTCTGTCACACTTTAAACGCCATAATAATAGTACAGTAGTGAATTAGGTAAACCCGCCCCCCCTTTTTTTTATTAAATGTACGTTTATTTTATTTCGTATTTTTTATTATGATGTATACGATGAATCAGACTAAAGTTCTGCCATGTAACAGTACTGTAACTACTGTTACGGGCGTCTTGTTTACAACAAACGGCAACGATGACCTGCCTATTGTTTCACGTTTTAAACATCAGTTTTCCAGTATTTCATTATTTATTCCTCTGTAAGTTATTTTGGTGTTTATTGTCCGTAACCAGATTTTTACTTTTAATGTTTTATGTATAAAGTTAGTTGGTCCCATTACTTTCAATCAGCACCATGTGTTGCTGTACAGGTGAGGCTTAATGTATACAAGGTACTTTGTATGAAAGTACACAAACTTGTGTGAAGTGTTTTTAAATGACTAGAATAAACAGTAAACTATGTAGTTTTCTCAAAAGGCCTCCAGGAGCTACCCCAGGTCACTTTCACAGTAGGCCTCAAAGCCTGTCACCTGGTGGACATGTTTTGTCAAGGACTAATATTTTTTGGGAATGTTAGATGAGCATGTTGGTCAGATCCTGTTAAGAAACATTTATTCTGAATCTGAACTTGTAAATGTTGTCTTTTCATTCATATGAAAGTTTGCTTCTCTTTCAGATGCTGGACTTGATTTTAAACTGAGGAACTCTACATACCGCTAGGAGCCCACCTACAAAGCTCATTTGGAAGTACCTTTTTTTTTGTATTTGTTTTTTTTTTTTTTTTTTTTTTATATATACACCTTTTTCAGGGGGGGAAGCAGAATTAACCTATCTCTGAAGTGACTAAAGGGGAATAATGGTGATTTTGCGCCGGGCTCGGCCGCCAGCTTCCGCCCCTAACAGCAATGAATCTTGATTCGCTCTCGCTGGCTTTGTCTCAAATCAGCTATTTGGTGGACAATTTAACAAAGAAAAACTACAGAGCCAGCCAGCAGGAAATACAGCATGTGAGTACAAAACGTTATGACGGGGGAGGGTTATAAAATATGTGGCTCATGAAAGTTTCTCCCTTCAGATTGTAAATCGTCACGGTCCTGAGGCAGACAGGCATCTACTACGCTGTCTCTTCTCTCATGTGGATTTTAGTGGCGATGGTAAAAGCAGTGGCAAGGACTTCCATCAGGTAACTTAATTAGACAATTATATCCAATATCACATTTCAGTAAGAATACATTTTTGTCTGAAGGGAATTGAAAGTAACTTATAAATTGCCTTCCTCTGTTATGTCTTGCCGTCTTGTTGACTTTGTTTTTCAACTTGCTCAAGACACAGTTTCTGATCCAGGAGTGTGTGTCGTTGATCTCAAAGCCAAACTTTATCTCTACTCTGTGCTACGCCATTGACAATCCCCTTCACTACCAGAAGGTAAAGACCAAGGTCCTGGGTTGGGAATCCATTAAAAGTAAACTAGACTAAAATATATTATGAACTTTTATGAAGTTCCATTAAGGTTTTTGTTATTATAAAAATCATTTTGAATCATTTGGCACTTTTGTATGTATGTATGTATGTATGTGTTATAATTAATATACAATTATTTTGCTAAATCAAATAGAACTTTATCTATTGAATAGGTATTCCCTGAAATACAGGGTCTCCTCTGGTCCTTAAATTCTAAAAATACAATAATCTGAATCAAAGGTGAATGTGTTTGCGGTAAATGAGTATTGATCACCTGTAACACAACCATTAATGTAAACTATACAGCCTGGTCAGAATTTCAAAGCATACACTGTAGGACTCAAGTGCCCGACACATAGGCATACTTAAAATGAACAAGGTATTTAATACAAACAATCACAGGGCACAATAATTAACAATCCTTGACAATGGACTGGTGAAACACAAGGGTTTAATACACATGTAGGCAAGACAGTACATCCAGACCATTGGATATGAACAGGTGAAACTAATTAGACAAGTTGAAGACACTGGAACTCAAGAGACAATGAAAAGCTGTGTAACACTAGGACGACACTGATTATGATCTGACTAACAGACTGGGAACACAATACAGACAACAAAACATTACATATGTGTGATAATTTATCTATTGGCTAATGTGGCCTCATCAAAATATCTACTTTCAGAAGTAAAAATAGTTTGCTTTCATTTAGTGTGGGTAATCGGTGAGCTCTGGCTCTGGCAGATCTCATTTAATGCTTGGTTGAATCAAGTTAACAACTTTGAAGCCGAAATTGTGAAAGAAAATATTGCAATTCTGAACTTAAAGGCATTAGTCATATTGGAAATCTGAAAACTGTTATATAATGCCACCAGCAAATGCATGCAATCGCCCAATATTCTGTATTCACTAAATTCATCTACTTTGCCAAGTAATCTGGGACTCTTTCTATTTTATTGCCTGTATTGTCATGACATTTGTTGAAACTGTAAAACAAGCATTGACATTATTATATACAACTAATTAAAGCCTGCACAGTTGACACTGTAACAAAGTTCACATCACCAATTTATATTTTTTGGAAATCCATAACCCTGGTTTCTGGAAACCATTAATAGTGTTGACATTGATGGTATTATTTGTGTGTAAACTTATGTGGCTCTGGTTATTTGTAGTTGACATGCATAATGCCTGTAAATAACTAGTCAAAAAGTAAAACTACCACAGCTTATAACACCATTTTCTGACTGACAAGATATGCAATTCTTTGTACAAATTTGACTACATTTTGTCTTGCAGAGTTTGAAGCCGTCAGCACACTTATTTACTCAGCTGAGTAAAGTTCTGAAGCTAAGCAAGGTCCAAGAGGTATGCTAACCTGTCAGCATTCAAGTAGTTTGAATACATGCAGTTTTCAGATCACAGTAGCTTGCGGTTATAACGGCTGAAAACTGTTTTCTGTGTAAAGACTGCGTAATGGTATCCTAAGCATAGAATAACGTCACACTCCCTCGGTGTGTTATCTGTGCTTCTGTTTATTTTCATAACCAGTCCAACCATGTGTGTAGCCAATGAATCATTTATCGTCTGAGATGCTGGTGCTCTAGTATGACAATATAGTGGCAGAAAGGATTGTTCTATAGATCCTTTAAATATGCTCACAAATCTCCAGCTTTTTCCAAGCTGTATGTTGTGCAGGCACTGTTTTCTTTCTTTTAATAAAAGCTTTGGACACTGATGAGACAAACCTATTTAACATTAGTTAATAGGTCAGACACAGCAACAGACACAATATTGTCCACTCTTGTATTTTTCAGGTGGTAATTGGCCTTGCTTTGCTGAACTCCTGCAACTCAGACCTTCGGGGTTTTGGTAAGTTAAGTCTTGACAGTATACATGTCCGAGTAACGAAAGTAACAAACGATTTTTCAATGCATTTTCACTAATTCAAAGTTACTTTGAGGCCAGTTCTGTGCACGACACTATAACATTGTTGCACATGTATTATAATATAATGTATTTCTAATATTATAAACTAGCTATTGAAATGGAACATTCTTATTTTGACTTGCTGTCAATGTTTTTCTTTCTTCCTCCCCGCCGATTTTATCCTTGGATTTCTCAGCGGCACAGTTCATCAAGCAGAAACTCCCGGACCTCCTGCGGTCATACGTAGACGCTGATCTTGGAGGGAACCAGGAAGGTGGCTTCCAGGACATTGCCATAGAGGTCCTGCACCTGCTCCTCTCCCATCTTCTGTTTGGCCAGAAGGGAACCAGTGGAGTAGGGCAAGAGCAGATCGACGCTTTTCTCAAGACACTCTGCAGAGGTACCAGAATCATGCCCAAATACAGCTTGAGCTTCACGCCCGTTCTTCATAAAACCTATGGATTTACTCGGCCTGTGTGTCTCAGATTTCCCCCAGGAGCGCTGCCCTGTGGTGCTTGCACCACTACTATACCCTGAAAAACGGGACATTCTCATGGACAGAATCCTGCCAGACTCTGGAGAGTTAGCAAAGACCATGATGGAAAGTTCTCTTGCAGACTTTATGCAAGAAGTTGGCTATGGCTTCTGTGCTAAGTGAGTAACCTGGCAGTAGTACATTTAACGGGTGGTCTGTTTTTTTAAAGACGAGTACGTTTGCTTTTTCAATTTAAAACTGCAATGTTTTTGTAACGGTTGTTTCAACTGTAACACATGGTTGTTCATGGGTGTTCTCGTTTTTTAAAGTGTTGATGAGTGCAGAAGCATAATCCACCAGTATGGTGCGAGAGAGGTCACTGCCAGCCAAGTAGCCAGGGTTCTGGGTATGATGGCCCGCAGCCACTGTGGTCTGGCCGATGGCATCCCACTACAGGTGAGCTGCCTGGAGGCTGTTGTCATTGTCAATCATAAATGCATATTGTGTATCAGGGTTACCACATGTCACAGCATTTTTGGAATATCATGCCATTTTTTAAACTCTATTCCAGACATGTAAAGTCAGTCCCTGTTTGATTTATTGCTGTCAAATCATAAAAATCATGGAATTTGCAGCATGTTTAATTTTTATTTCCCATTTATCAATGTTACTGGATGTAGTATTACATTTAGGGATGTCTCACCAAATCTTGAAAGTACTGTACTGAATGTCATTTTTCAGTTTATCTGTATATCAGTTTGTTCTGGTGGCCTCTTTCTCCATTCATGGGTAATTGAATATCCGATTTTTAATCGGTGAAGGTCAGGGAATTTTACATTTTACCTGGAGAGGGAACCCTGATATGTTACACCTGCCATTTTGTGCCTTCCATATCTCAATTTACAAGTCAGTCATTTGGCATGTTCTGAGATGAATGAATTCCCATGCACAAATCAATATCAATCACAACAGGTGGTTTCGAAGTTGAATGCTGAATGTAGTTGGAGAAAGCTGAACCAGTCATGTCTGTTGTTCTCCTGCAGTCTATCTCTGCACCAGGGAGTGGCATCTGGAGTGATGGGAAGGACAAAAGTGACAGCTCGCAGGCACACACCTGGAACGTTGATGTTCTTATCGACGTGGTGAAGGAAGTGGTAAGTGCCTGGTGTACTCGGCCTGTGTAGTCTCCGCAAGCTGAAATAAAATGCCTTGACTGCTAAGAGTTCATACAAGGTCCTGTCTTTGCCTGCTTGCTGAGAATACACTTGGATAGTAATGCTGACTGTCTGCTCTAGAACCCCAATTTGAACTTCAAAGAGGTGACTTACGAGTTGGACCACCCTGGGTTCATGATCCGGGACAGTAAAGGCCTCAAGATAGTGGTGTGTGGCATCCAAAGGGGGCTCGGCATGGAGGTGTTCCCTGTCGACCTCATCTATCGGCCATGGAAAAATGCTGAAGGACAGGTAACTTGCCCAACAGCCTCATCACACATCAAAGACTAAATAGAATGCAGAGACTAAATAATCACAAACTAACCGTATCCAGACCCTGTTAAAAGTGAATTTTGGGTCTGGTTACACCAAGCTACAATTTTGCTGCAGCAATTTCCCTCGTCGCTTGAGCATCATGCAAACTGATATAATTGTGTCTTTCTCTAGCTTTCTTTCATCCAGCACTCACTGATAAGCCCAGAAGTGTTCTGCTTTGCTGACTATCCCTGCCACACAGTGGCCACTGACATCCTGAAGGCACCCCCAGAGGAGGACAACAAGGAGATTGCAACCTGGTACAGTGTTTATTAGGCCTTGTTTACTAGTATGAATGATTTTAAAACGGTGTTTCCCATCAGCATCTGACTTGGAGTGGTAAGTGCTGCCCCTCCCTACTAATTAGAGGTGTGGAAATAAGAGGCATAGGTGGGGATTTAAGGTGCACACATTTACTTTTTAGGTACTATGTTCCAAAGTTAAAATGGGTCTATTATTGAGTTGGGTCTCTTTTTTTTATTTTATTTTTTTCTCCTCCCTCCATGACGACCCCTTAATATTGCTTGTCTTCTCCTAATACAGGAAGAGCCTTGACCTAGTGGAGAGTCTCCTGAGGCTGTCTGAGGTCGGCCAGTACGAGCAGGTGAAGCAGCTGTTTGGCTTCCCCATCAAACACTGCCCGGACATGTTGGTGCTGGCCCTGCTGCAGATCTCCACCTCCTGGCACACGCTGCGGCATGAGCTCATCTCTACTCTCATGCCCATCTTCCTGGGCAACCACCCAAACTCTGCCATCATCCTGCACTACGCCTGGCATGGACAGGTGGGTGCTAGGTGTAGCTGATAATTGACCAGTTGAATAAAAAGGCTTTTCAGTTCTTGGGTGTAGTTTTTACTGTACACTGTTCTGAATAGCGCTGAAACAAGATGGCTCTGCTTTCAGGGTCAGTCTCCATCAATCCGTCAGCTGATTATGCACTCAATGGCTGAGTGGTACATGAGAGGAGAGCATTATGACCAGGCCAAGCTCTCTCGCATCTTGGATGTGGCCCAGGACTTGAAGGTAAATCCTTAATTGGGCTTGGTGTTTATCAAGGCTTATCGTTTTGAAGTGTATAATAAGCATGCAGACTTGGTCTGCAGTGGTGTTTGACAAGTATATGTTGGCTCTGGAGACATGGTTTATTTCCTAATAAACTTGGTCTCCATAGCTAACACATTCCCAGTATTATTGTCATTAATAAACATACCATATGTTATCATGTTGAGAAAAAGGTAAAGGTACAATATTGACTGGCTCCTTTTTTTTTTGTATGCTCTTTTGCTCTCCAGTCTTTATCGATGCTGCTGAATGGTACTCCGTTTGCCTTTGTTATTGACCTTGCTGCGCTTGCCTCTCGCCGCGAATACCTCAAACTTGACAAGTGGCTCACTGACAAAATCAGAGAGCATGGGGTAAGTCCCAGGTTCACTATAAATGTATCTTACGGAGGATATTCTGACCATGTTGCTGTTCATTTGTTGTGTTCTTTCATTATTTGCAGTACTTGTTTATGCGTCTGGTTTAAAAGAAAATGTCTGTCTGCTGCTTATTCCTGTGTGTCAGGAGCCCTTTATCCAGGCGTGCGTCACATTCCTCAAGAGGCGCTGTCCATCCATTATGGGTGGTCTCGCTCCAGACAAGGACCAGCCCAAAAGTGCCCAGCTGCCCCCAGAGACCTTGGCCACCATGCTGGCATGCCTGCAGTCCTGTGCAGGGTGAGTTGCTGAACTCTCTAGCACAGGGGTGTCCAACCCTGGTCCTGGAGGGCCACTGTCCTGCATGTTTTAGATCTCTCCCTGCTCTAACACACCTGATTCAAACTAATGGGTCATTATCGGGCTTCTGCAGAGTTTGATAATGACCCATACATTTAATTCAGGTGTGTTAGAGCAGGGAGAGATCTGAAACATGCAGGAC
>JAODUG010000021.1:3895923-3906084 GCA_027564795.1 Aphredoderus sayanus | reverse complement strand
TCAGGTGTGTTAGAGCAGGGAGAGATCTAAAACATGCAGGACAGTGGCCCTCCAGGACCAGGGTTGGACACCCCTGTTCTAGCACCTTGAACTGACAGGTTGATGTTTACTGGGATGCCAGAGTTGCCAAACCATCGTTACATGCAACAGACACCATCTTGCTAAGCTCACAAATTAGTTCAAGCATATAAAAATCATTATTTCCAGTGACTTTCACCAATGTTGACAAAAATATCTGATGCCTTAATGGCCTAGAGAAGTGTACTTTATGTAGCGGCCTGCACGCTCGTCCATGTACTTGTTACACAAAGCCATTTTCTCAGTATACCTGGGTCTTTTTTCTTTTTTTTTTTTTGTTATATTTGGCGGGGGGGTGATGCATCTTTACTATGTTTCTAGGAATGTGTCCCAGGAGCTGTCTGAGACGATCTTGACCATGTACGCAAACTGCAGCAATGTGGTGAACAAGGCACGCCAGCCGCCCCCTGGTGTGATGCCTAAAGGCCGTGCTCCTAGCACCAGCAGCCTGGACGCCATATCCCCTGTCCAGGTATCACTGCTGTACCCCACCAACACAGCAGCACTTCAGGATGTAAATATTCACTTTTGTACATCTCGTCAATCCCAACTGACTGTTTTATCTTTTTAAGGGTAACTGTCTGTCATAAGAGTCGATTTATCTACTGTTGAGACCAGTCAGTTTTTGCTTTCTGTTTTGTGGATGTTTCTAGTTGCTTTTTTAATGTTTAAAAGTATCTTTAACATTTCTTTTGTTAATAAAATCTTTACTTTTTAACACTGTTTTTCTGGGCCCTTCAGATGGACCCACTGTCTGCTATGGGTTCTCTGAACCTGGGGGTCACAGCCACCTCCCACACTCAGAGCATACAGGGTTTCCCATCCTCTCTGAGCTCTGCTTTCAGTAACCCCCAGTCACCAGCCAAGCCCTTCCCACCATTGTCCAACCCCAACCCCAGCACACCTTTTGGGGGTATTAGCAGCCTTTCCTCGCAGCTCCCTGGTATGGACTCTGGTACTACAACGCTTTTTAATTTTTCCACCAAACACACATCAACAGGTCAGAATGTACACTTGCATCTCATTATGTTGTAGTGTTTTTATGTTTGTATCTAACCTTGTTTCAGGTTGCCTTATTTGCTAATGTAAAGGTTTTAAATTAAAGTCCCAATCTGTTATAGACTCACTTAGGGACAGTGACTGCAGTTAAGTCTGCATTCAGAATCTAGTTTTTGTTTTTCTCTCCCCTTGCCTGATTAGAGAACAGGTTATTGGCTGTATTTAGTAACTGTATATAGTCTGAGGCAAGGGGGTGGGGGTGGTTGAGCTGCAGCCCAGTTGCGTTCTTACTTTCACTTTCTAAATTGAGAATTAAGAACTCCTGTGAGCAGCAACGATTGGATGGGAAACGCGGGTTGCTATCAAACTTTAACTTATATCTGAGGCAGTAACGTAAGGGAGACGGGCGAGTGGTTAGACGGCACTCGTTGACAGTTGTGGTAATGCTCAGCGTTCACAAAATAACGGCTTGGGCCTTTAACGACTTCATATTCTGCTTTGACAACAGCCAATACATTTAGTGGCGTTCTTGCTGCATGAATTCATGCGACTGTTCCCATTGCAGGACCTTTGAGCTCTGGCCTGGGCATCACAGGCGTGAGCAACGACCCGTTTGGCACCAGGAAGATGAGCACGCCGGGCCTGAACCCGCCGACCTTTCAGCAGAGTAAGATGAAGGCCTGTAAGTGGTGATGGTGTGACTGAGAGCCCCGCACTGCGACGCTCAACACTGCATTTCCTCTCCGTCGATCAGAATTAATAACTCATTGGGTCTGCGTGTTGCAGACATCCTAATGGCACAACTGTGTGTCAGAGTAGTATGTGCTCTTGCATATAACTGCTCTTGAAGTCTCACATTTTTGGTCCTACTTTTAATTTTGAGGAGAGAAAATGCAGGTCAGTCTTCCATACAATGTCTGCTTTTGCTGACAGTCCCACTTCATCTTTCCCATGTGTGCTTTTTGGCATCAACCAATTCTAACCCCTCTTTGAGGCGTTTAGACCTCCCTTGATGCTGTGTTTTTTTTTTTAAGTTGCACTTTACCTGGCTTGCTAAATAGTTGCTATGCTCCATGCCACATCACTGAACTAAATATCGGCCCACGTAATGGAACAACTTGTCTCAACCACCCTTCCTTCTCTCTCCCCTAAGCTGACCTCTCCCAGGTATGGCCAGAGGCAAACCAGCACTTTAGCAAGGAGATAGACGATGAAGCCAACAGCTACTTTCAGCGAATCTATAACCACCCACCGCACCCTACCATGTCTGTCGATGAGGTATGTGCTTCCCTAAAGCCAGATTTAACCTGGGGCCAGTTAGAAATCTGCTGTTAATGTTCCTAGATGAAGCATCTAGACCAGTTTAACATGTAACCTCCTTGTACCAGTGATCTTTCATAGTTGTGCTCTTAAAACAAATCCCTCTATGGGCGGCAGTGAGATCATCTTTCGAACCCCGCTAACTTCTCACCAAGTGTCGAGGTGTCCTTGAGCAAGACGCCTAACCCTAACTGCTCCTTGCATGGCTGACACCATTGGTGTATGAATGTGTGGGTGAATGTGAGGCAATAATGTACAGGGCTTGAGTGGCTGGTAGGATATAAAAGCGCTATATAAATGCAGTCCATTGACATTTGCTCTTGCCATGTCTTGCCATTCTGAAGCTGTAATTGTCATCACCTTCTCCCTGCGCCCCAGGTACTGGAGATGCTACAGAGGTTCAAGGACTCCTCCATCAAGCGGGAGCGAGAGGTTTTCAACTGCATGCTGCGCAACCTGTTTGAGGAGTACCGCTTCTTTCCCCAGTACCCGGACAAGGAGCTCCACATCACGGCCTGCCTGTTTGGCGGGATAATTGAGAAAGGCCTGGTCACTTACATGGCCTTAGGCTTGGCCCTCCGTTATGTCCTGGAAGCCTTACGAAAGCCTTTTGGATCCAAAATGTATTATTTTGGCATTGCTGCTCTAGATAGGTTCAAAAACAGGTATTGGGATTTTTATTTCTTTTTATTGAATTGGTTTAAAATACCTGACAGGTCATAATGCATCATTCTCTCCCTGTAGACTGAAGGACTATCCCCAGTATTGTCAACACTTGGCCTCAATTGGCCACTTCTTGCAGTTTCCCCACCATTTACAAGAGGTAAATAGGTTTCCCTAACTGCGTCCAGCCTCACTTTTTATTTCTGTTCCCTTCTTTGAAACAACTCATCTCTGTCCCATCCTCTGGCATGGGACAGAGACCGTTACTCCAAGATAAATAAGTCTCTCGCTCTGCACTTCCCATATCCTGTGCGTGCAGTATATCGAGTATGGCCAGCAGTCACGGGACCCTCCGGTGAAGATGCAGGGCTCCATCACCACGCCTGGCAGCCTGGCACTTGCCCAGGTCCAGGCTCAGGCCCAGGCCCAGCAGCCGGCCGTGCCCAAAGCTCCGCAGCCTGGCCAGCCCAGCACCCTGGTCACCACCACCACCACCACGACCACTGCAGCTAAAACCACCACCATCACCAGGCCCACCTCAAGCAACTTCAAGAAGGATGTGCCTGTGAGTTCAGATTTGTGTGTTGAGATCACAGATTAGGAGCTACACCACCTCCTTCATTCTCATCTCTAGGATGTTTGTTACACTCTGTTAAGAGCTGATGTAGAGATAACGGTATGGTTCTTCCCTGCAGCCCTCTATAAACACAACCAATATTGACACCCTGCTGGTGGCCACAGACCAGACTGAGCGCATTGTGGAGCCTCCAGAGAATGTGCAGGAGAAGATAGCCTTCATCTTTAACAACCTCTCTCAGTCGAATATGACACAAAAGGTAAGGGAAGCTCAATATGTGCCTTCGCCCAGCATATTCTTTCAGTTGAGGATGGGTGAAATCTGTAAACCCCTCTGCTCGCTGACAGGTGGAGGAGCTGAAGGAGACTGTGAAGGAGGAGTTTATGCCCTGGGTATCTCAGTACTTGGTGATGAAACGTGTCAGCATTGAGCCCAACTTTCACAGTCTATACTCAAACTTCCTAGACACACTGAAGAACCCAGAGTTTGTCAAGATGGTCCTTAATGAAACATACAGAAACATCAAGGTACAATAAAATCCTTATTACATTTACCTCAAGTTACTCAGTTGACTCGCATTGTGTTACTCTTGCATTGTGAGCATCTATAAATGTAATCTCTCAGTCTGTAAAATTAGCAGGAATGGCGTTTTGGTATTTTTCTATTGCACATTATCAGCTCGGCTCTACGCGCTTCAATCTAATTCGTTTTCCGCTGCAGATAGTACCCACTCATTTGTAGCTGGTCACCATAGTGACAACGGTAGTCATTTAAAATGTTAAGTGTCCATACACTGTTGCAATGTCTGTCGGTGTGTCCGTGTCTCGCAATCTATTTAATCCCATCAGCACTGTGTTCACATCACAAATTTTAGCTCTATTGGAACCTCGACAGAATGTACTCAAATATGTACCATCTATTATCCTTTTTGCCCAATGGAAAAGCACAACAGGTAGAGAAAGTTAAGGTGGTACCATGCAATAAAGAAGTGCCATAATATTTTGGTATTGTCTGACATCCCTATTTATTTGTGTGGTCCAGGTTCTCCTGACTTCAGACAAGGCAGCTGCTAACTTCTCTGATCGCTCCCTGCTAAAGAACTTGGGCCACTGGCTGGGCATGATCACTCTGGCCAAAAACAAGCCTATTCTCTACACAGTAAGGAGACCCAGTAGCTGAAGTGCCAGCACTTTTTCTTTTTTTCTTCTCTTGGCTATAGCACAATTGCATGACATAACTCTTTGTTTTCCAGGACCTGGAAGTTAAGTCTCTCCTGCTGGAAGCTTATGTGAAAGGCCAGCAAGAGCTGCTGTATGTAGTTCCCTTCGTGGCTAAAGTCCTAGAGTCAAGTTTACGTAGTATGGTGGGTACAACAAGACTTTCTTCCTTTTTAATATACCCCATTTACGTGCCTAGTAAGGTTATTGCGTTAACTTTCATAGATAACAAGTGCCCCTGCCCAAGTTTCAGGTTAAAGTGACCGGTCAGTGTGATTGTGAAACTATTATCACACAATACACATGCTTACTCTAAAATAAGCACGCACCTTTTAATTCATGTCACATGTACGATTGATTAAATATTACTAAACTTTTCAATTAAGTAAAACAAAGTTGTCTTTCTGATTGTAGATCTTCAGGCCCCAAAATCCATGGACAATGGCCATCATGAATGTTCTGGCTGAATTGCATCAGGAGCATGACCTCAAGGTTTTACCTCTTTTATTATATAGATTTAACATTTTAAGGTTCAAGCTTTACCAGTAGTACTGGCCAGTGCCCATATTGGTGAAAAAAAAAAAATCTCATTGAAGTTGTTTTATTGCTCACTCCAGCTCAACTTGAAGTTTGAGATTGAGGTTCTGTGTAAGAACTTGTCTCTGGACATCAACGACCTGAAGCCAGGTAACCTGCTAAAGGACAAGGATAAACTAAAGAGCCTGGAGGAGCAGCTGTCGGCACCAAAGAAGGAGGCCAAGCCTCCTGAAGAGCTGCTCCCTATCGTCACCACAGGTGGGCGCTCCTGCTTGCTCTGCCTCTTGTTCCGTCGCTGCTACGGTCTACGTCAGAATGAAGTTCTGTGTCTGCATAAATCAGTGGTGCTCAACCCTGGTCCTGGGGATGTATTGCCCTGCATGTTTGAGATGTCTCCCTGCTTCCACCCCTGATTATGACTCATTCATTTGAGTCAGGTGTGTTGGAGCAGGGAGACAGCTCAAACACCATCTAATGTGATTGTATGATGATTACATCAAACATTAATTTGTTTCACTCAGTTTGTTTTTGTTTGTTGTGCTTGTGTGCTTCTCATGGAGCCTGGCTCTCCAGTGGTCCCTTCCTGGATGTTAATCAAAAGAGCGTTTTGTAACCAACAGGAGACTTTCTTCCATTTGCAGTTGCCCCGTCAACCCCTGCCGCCACCACAACCACCACCACCTGCACCACCACAGGGCCCCCCACCCCACAGTTCAGTTACCATGACATCAACGTGTACGCCCTGGCAGGCCTGGCTCCGCACATCAACATCAATGTGAACGTAAGTGGAGACTCTCCCACCAGGCACCATCTTGAGCATAGAGCTGCGAGTTCAAATTAAAGGTCGCGTCGGGGATCCTGGAGACGGATCGTTGATATTAGAGCTTGATCAAAATGGAAACACCCCTCCCTTCAATGCCATACGGTGCTCCGTCAGAAACCCCCCACATTGAGAAGGCTAAGATATTGTTGTATGTGGCTGTCCTGCATGGCTTTGCATTCATAGATACGGAGCTAGGGCTGTGTATAAGTCCAAGATAATTTGTTCATAACGCACAGGGAATGTTAAGGCAGAGTGGGGAGGAGCTATTTGACTTGGTTTTGATTTGATTTGGGTATTGGCTTATGATCACTGACTCCACCTTTTAACAGCTGACGCCTGCCAGTGTGAAACGGTAGCACCACCTGTCCCATCTGCCCCCTCCCCAGATCCCCCTGCTGCAGGCCCACCCCCAGCTGAAGCAGTGCGTGCGTCAGTCGGTGGAGCGCGCCGTGCAAGAGCTGGTCCACCCGGTGGTCGACCGCTCCATCAAGATCGCCATGACGACCTGCGAGCAGATCGTCCGGAAGGACTTCGCCCTGGACTCGGAGGAGTCCCGGATGCGCGTGGCCGCCCACCACATGATGCGGAACCTGACCGCCGGCATGGCCATGATCACGTGCCGGGAGCCCCTGCTCATGAGCATCGCCACCAACCTCAAGAACAGCTTCGCCGGTGCACTCAGGGTGTGTTGGTTTATTCACTTGGTGAACAGGGTCTGGACACGCGCGTGTCTGCAGTCACTGCCTCCTACGGGGCATAGACCTCTGGTATAATTTGGAAGCATTTAACCCTCGTAATGTACCAGGCCCTCAAATTAGTTTATCATGCCTTGCAGTTTTCTCCCTTCACTGCCCTGACATTCTGGTTCCCCTGTCACCACAGGCACCAACCCCACAGCAGAGGGAGATGATGGAGGAGGCTGCCGCACGTATCGCTCAGGATAACTGTGAGCTGGCCTGCTGCTTCATCCAAAAGACTGCCGTGGAGAAGGCTGCCCCAGAGATGGACAAGAGACTGGCCACGGTGAGACTCGGCTCACTGGAGTTCTACAATGTAGTCCTTTTTTTTTTTTTTTTTTTTTTTTTTTTTTAACGGGGCAATTGTTCCCTTGAAAAGTGTGCCGTCTAGAACAGTTGTACTTCTTGAGCGTGAAACCTAATCATGTAACTTCATATACATGTATTTAGTAGCAAAGTGTTGAGCTCCTCTGTCACTTTGTCTTTGTTTCATTAACGTTAAAAGTGCATTCATTGACGTGCCACTGCAAGCGGAAGACCCCGCGTTTTCAAGTGCTTTATACAGACTGGGGAGAACTGATTCAACGTTTGTTTATTTATAGGAGTTTGAGCTGCGGAAGCACGCACGTCAGGAAGGCCGTCGTTACTGTGACCCTGTTGTGTTGACCTACCAGGCTGAACGTATGCCTGAGCAGATCAGACTCAAGGTGGGGATCACTGATGTCTTAAATGGCGATAAGCCTGCCTGTTCCTAACACTTCAGAACATGTACGGTATATAAATATCAACATTGTAACGTGTCTTGCAGGTGGGAGGTGTAGATCCCAAACAACTGGCTGTATATGAAGAGTTTGCCAGGAATGTTCCAGGCTTCTTGCCTAGCAATGACCTCTCCCAGCCCACTGGCTTCCTGGCTCAGCCCATGAAAGTAAGTTCTGGTAGGGGGGAGAGGTGACTCTAGCCTCTTGTCGTCCTGATCTCGCAAACCTCACCGATATCAGTTTGGACAGGTCTTGAAATTGTTGCACTTCCTAGCGAACCACAGTGGTTCTGGCCAATCAGCGTCGTACTGGCAGCTATGGGCAAAGTTTAAGTCATGTTTGACAGTTATAGTCGGTTCATCCAGAGTATTTTATAATTTAAGTGCTTGCCCTTTTTCTAAATGGTTTGAATAGACTGCTTCCCAGATGGTAACTGGGTGTAACAAACCATCTGGCCCCCCCAGCAATACACACGCACGCAAAAACAGTTTGTTACGCTCTCCACACTGCTCTGTAAAAAAGCCAAAGTGAGATTTTGCTCTTGTATCGAAGGCGTAGCGTGTCCTAATCATTCCCTGCTTGGTTACAGCAACAGGCATGGGCCACAGATGACGTGGCCCAGATCTACGACAAGTGCATGGCTGACCTGGAACAGCACCTGCATGCCGTTCCTCCAGCCCTGTCCATGAACCCTCAGACCCAGGCCCTGCGCAGTCTGCTGGAGGCTGTGGCTTTGGCAAGGAACTCCCGGGATGGGATTGCAGCGTTGGGCCTATTGCAGAAGGTGGGGCACTCTAGTTTGGTTGTTCAGCCTGCATAGTTAAAAAGTAATGGGCATTGGACATGGCACTGTTTTATCTTTTTTACAGAAGTTTTAAATCTAGCGTTAGTCACATCTTGGTTATCTTTTGGAAGGCAGCTACCTCTTTTACGAAGGACTGCATTAAATAAACACTTTCTGCCTTTTTTTTTAATCAATTGTCATTTTAATGCAACATGTAAGTAAGCCTCAGGTCTGCAGTGGCGAGGCTCATGAGAGCAGGGCTAACTCCTTCTGTGGCTGCGCAGGCTGTGGAAGGTCTCTTGGACGCCACCAGCGGGGCCGACGCTGACCTGCTGCTGCGCTACAGAGAGTGCCACCTGCTGGTGCTCAAAGCTCTGCAGGACGGACGGGCCTACGGACCCCAGTGGTGCAACAAGCAGGTCACCAGGTGAGAGAACAGACCCATTGCAGCCACTGTGGGGGTACTGGGTTATTATAGTGACATTTGTCCATAGAGGTGATGTTGTTTCAGGGTTTTGGGAGGGGGGAGAAATCATGGAACAGAAGGGAATTTTGCTTACAGCGTTTTTCATTTATAGTTTAATTTACGATGATGTTACAGGATGTGGTATTATATTTTGAGATTAGTAGTCCCTACATTCGTCTTCTTGTTGATGTGCTGGGTGTGGCTTTTTTATTTTTAATTAGACATTGACCTGTTGGCCTGTTTTATCCAGTCGTGATAGGTCATGGACATTTTTAGTCTGAGAAAGGTGTGAAGTCAGGGAATTTAACATGCGACTTGGGAACCCTGTCCAAATGCATTGTGGTAATTGTTTGACTCACATCCTCATGTTCCTCTGTCCCCAGATGTCTGATCGAGTGTCGTGACGAGTACAAATACAACGTTGACGCAGTGGAACTGCTGATCAGAAACCACCTGGTGAACATGCAGCAGTACGACCTGCACCTGGCACAGGTGCACACCCAACGCCTTCGTTAGAACCCTAATCTCTCCTCATTGTGCCTTGGTCAATGGCAGGTGTCTGCTGCTCCAGGCTACTCTGTGGCCTCTTGTGGCTCCAGGTCAAATATTGCTAGCTGTCGCTCATAATTTGTAACTTGAGACGGCTGTGCTTCTCAAGCTTTCGCTCCAACACTGAGAACACTGTCCCTCAGCTCTACGATCCCTAGAATCTGTGGAACCCTCCCGCTGTCCTATGGGTCAGAATGACCCAGTGCATTTTTCTGTGTGCCGGTAAAGGGCGCCAACCCCAACACGGACATATCTAACTGTGGCACTATCTGCTGGTAGTGTGTTAGAAGCCTAAGGAGAGCGGGAGGGTTAATTAAGCAGCCAAAAAGATTTTTATCAAGCCTTCTGGTTAACCTGAATAAATGGTTGCTCTGTTCGTTTAGAATTTTTTGTTTTATTGTTTATAATCCCATCTCTTGTGCTCTAATTTTTTATTTCTTCCCTGCTGGTTTTACTGTGTTCACTTGACAGCTCTGCTGTCATTTCAATTTCTCATGCTGGTGCAAATGTGTTCATATGCCCTCCTCCCTGCAGTCCATGGAGAACGGGCTGCACTACATGGCGGTGGCGTTTGCCATGCAGCTGGTGAAGCTGCTGCTGGTGGACGAGCGCAGCGTGAGCCACATCACCGAGGCCGACCTCTTCCACAC
>JAODUG010000021.1:3882976-3895823 GCA_027564795.1 Aphredoderus sayanus | reverse complement strand
GCCATGCAGCTGGTGAAGCTGCTGCTGGTGGACGAGCGCAGCGTGAGCCACATCACCGAGGCCGACCTCTTCCACACTATCGAGACCTTGATGAGGACCAGCGCCCACTCCAGAGCCAACGCTCCCGAGGGGTAATGGACTCACCAGGCTTTATGACCTGGCACATGTGACCTGCAATGTTGTTCTGTGTTGGCAGTTGTCTTTCCCATGACGACAAATCATACAGGCGTCATAGCTAGGGATGCACCGTTTGTAAAAGCTTTACTATGACAAATGTATTTTGTGGCATTCTTATTTAGATGTAGAATTGATTTAGTTTGAAATGTACTCGGTAATTTTACGGTCCCTAAGCCGCACTAATGTATACACGCATCAAACCCGCTTGTTTGTACGATTTGACATACATTTTCTTCTCCATCCCCGTCAGCCTCCCACAGCTGATGGACGTGGTTCGCTCCAACTACGAGGCCATGATTGACCGCGCTCACGGGGGGCCCAACTTCATGATGCATTCTGGGATCTCCCAGGCGTCGGAGTACGACGACCCTCCTGGCCTGAGGGAGAAGGCGGAGTATCTGCTGAGAGAGTGGGTGAACCTGTACCACTCTGCTGCCGCTGGCCGGGACAGCACCAAGGCCTTCTCTGCCTTCGTTGGCCAGGTGGGCTGCATATAGAACAGTCCTCGGTTAAAGGTGGAGTCAGATTGTAAGCTTAATGCGCTTGATGTCGAATTCTGCTAGCTGGCCGTTCTGTGTGCGTACAAGAAAATGTAATCTGGTGTTCCTGCCCAACCCTGGCTCTGTAAATGAGAACACACAATGTAGTGCAGATTGCACCACACACTAGCCCAGTCTGTCTTACCTATGCATGTCCAGTTTTGGGAGTGGGGGCAGAGGGAGCACCCTGGGCCATTAAGGGAGATGTTTTGAACAGTTCCGATAAGCAATCTCCAGCAATGCTGTCTTTTTGCAGCTATCAAGTGTCTCATCTCTTCCCCTCGTTCTGATTGGCTTCTGTGTCCTGTCCAGATGCACCAGCAGGGCATCCTGAAGACGGACGACCTGATCACGCGCTTCTTCCGCCTGTGCACGGAGATGTGCGTGGAGATCAGCTACCGGGCGCAGGCCGAGCAGCAGCACAACCCCGCCGCCAGCGCGGCCATCATCAGGGCCAAGTGCTACCACAACCTGGACGCCTTCGTCAGGCTCATCGCCCTGCTGGTCAAGCACTCTGGAGAAGCCACCAACACGGTGACAAAGATCAACCTGCTCAACAAGGTACGGCCAGGAGCGGACTGCTTCTACCTCCTAAGACCAGTAACCGTCTGTTGCAACACAGGGAGCAAATCTACTGGCATATTGTAATTATCATCTAACTGAAAGGAGTAAACTCTGGCTTACTTTTAATCCGTGTCGTTAAGCAGATGTTGCCAGTAAAAAGACCACGCCCTGGTGGTTAATGGACTGTCAACAAATTAGCCTACTAAAAACTAACGCTAGTTGACTGCGTAGAGATGAATGAGTACATTTGAAAGTAGATATCTCTGCAACTAAATGACAACCATTACTAATTTACTATTATCATAGTAAATGTAAGTGGTAGTAAGCTAATAATGGTAAGCTATGAAAAGCGATCTGAATTCCTAACAAATTTATTGTTAATATTATAATAAAGTTAAAAGTAGCCTACTTAAAAAATCTATTTCACATTGTCGTTGGCATTAAAATTAATTCCAAGTAGTATCAAAGTCTTAAATTGAACTTGGAGAACCCGGGGTGGTAAGACACTAGAGACTGATCGATTCGTTGTCTGCCTGTGTCCAGGTGCTGGGAATTGTAGTCGGGGTGCTGATCCAGGACCATGATGTGCGTCAGACTGAATTCCAACAGCTTCCGTATCACCGCATCTTCATCATGCTACTGCTGGAGCTCAACGCCCCCGAACACGTCCTAGAGACCATCAACTTCCAGACACTGACTGCTTTCTGGTAGGTATCGCACAATGGTGAAGGCCTTTGAACTGCTAGGCAGCTGCATGCCTTCTTCAGAGGTGTAAAGGCACCATGCAGGATTGTAGAAATCTCAAAGTGGCAGCTGAATTTACAGGTTGACTTAAATAATGGACTACATTGTTCTTGGTTAACAACAAAGGCAGCGTAGCAATGTAATGCCAGCACGCAAGCGATCATGGAAAATGTATGATATTTCGACTGTTCATCTTTCCCTCCAGTAACACCTTCCACATCCTAAGGCCCACCAAGGCGCCTGGCTTCGTCTATGCCTGGCTGGAGCTCATCTCTCACCGCATCTTCATCGCAAGGATGCTGGCGCACACACCGCAGCAGAAGGTAAGCAAGGACCTGGTACCAGACACCTACACGCACTGCCGTAGGGCTTTAGTTTGTCAGTCCAGGATGCAGAACATGGTGTTTTCCCTCCTCCTGGGTTTATCAGTGTTGTCCTAATACTTTTATCCAGGGCTGGCCTATGTATGCTCAGCTGCTAATTGACCTCTTCAAGTACCTGGCCCCCTTCTTGAGGAATGTAGAGCTCAACAAACCTATGCAAATCCTCTACAAGGTATGCACTCCCTCTGTTTTACCCTGGAATGTGTTTTACTGTCTTGCTTTCTGTATCTACATCTTGGTCATTTGAGTCGGTGTGTGACAATTTTGTCGAACCTGCCGTTGTCGTTCAGGGCACTCTGCGCGTCCTCCTAGTCCTGCTGCACGACTTCCCAGAGTTCCTGTGTGACTACCACTACGGGTTCTGCGACGTCATCCCGCCCAACTGCATCCAGCTCCGCAACCTCATCCTCAGTGCCTTCCCACGCAACATGAGGCTCCCGGACCCCTTCACGCCCAACCTGAAGGTATGTGTTCCCAATTAGAGTGTGTAGGAACACCATATCATTTTTTTCAGAGCGCACACAGAACTGGCAGCTGAGATATTCGCTGAATTTGGCAAGTGGTATTAGCTTACAATCACTGACTTCACCTTTTGAGCTTATTGCATGGTCTCTAGGTAAAGGGACATTTCTCTAGCCTGACCTGTATTAATGGAGCAGGCACCCTCTCACATGTCCGGTATGCCTCCCTTCCATCACCGTGACAGGTGGACATGCTGAGTGAGATCAACATCGCTCCTCGTATCCTCACCAACTTCACTGGCGTCATGCCCTCCCAGTTCAAGAAGGACCTGGACTCTTACCTGAAGACACGCTCCCCTGTCACCTTCCTGTCTGAGCTGCGCAGCAACTTGCAGGTAGGCTCTGCTGAGGGGCCAGAGATTAAGGCTGTGCAATTAATCCAGTTTTAACCCAGTTTCATTTTCAGCTGCTGACGATAACATAAACAATGTAATCGAGGCAATGTTTTTATTTTGCAAGGTAACTCGTGTTCTGAATGACACGAATTAAGGGACATTTCATTGCTGGAGTTTAAGTGTAGTAAATGCTACATCTTTCAACAGTGATTTCAATTACTGCCCAAAATAATCATGACTATGAGCTTTATTTTTATTTATTTTTTTCTACCATAATCGACCAGCCCTACTGAAGACACCATGTTTTGTGCATTGCTGCAGCTGTCACTGGCTTTAAACTGATATATATATTTTTAATCCAAACTTTTGACACTTCTTCCACTATGTATTGTCTTTAGAGATGTTAACGCAGGCTAGATCCCACTTGCTTGTATTATGTAATTGAGATGTCCTCATAAATCTCCACTTCTCTGTGGCATGTCCAGCTAATTATTTTTATTTTACCAGTCCCACTGAGAATATTTAACGAGACACCTGGCCAAGAGGGCAGTTCAGTTAAGACATTACATTTACAGTGAAAATGAAACGCACTGAGGCATAGGGTCATACAACGATACATAGACCAGCAGAGTCACAGATACACAACAAGTAACGCCTAAACCATGCAAGTGCGTCCATCCGTCCAGGATATTGAGCTCCCATTTCTGCTGTGCTAGGTGTCTAATGAGCCGGGGAACCGCTACAACATCCAGCTGATCAACGCCCTGGTGCTGTACGTGGGAACGCAGGCCATCGCTCACATCCACAACAAGGGCAGCACCCCGTCCATGAGCACCATCACCCACTCTGCACACATGGACATCTTCCAGAACCTGGCTGTGGACCTGGACACAGAGGGTGAGTCTACCATACAATCAATCAATCACCCACTCTTTATCTTCAGTAAACACCCAATAGCATATTAACACAATTCTTTGTCTCTCCAGGGCGCTACCTGTTCCTGAATGCAATAGCCAATCAGCTTCGCTACCCCAACAGCCACACCCACTACTTCAGCTGTACCATGCTTTACCTGTTTGCTGAGGCCAACACAGAGGCCATCCAGGAGCAGATCACCAGGTAATGGGCTTCTCCGCAGCCGTGTCTCCTGCCCCTGCAGACTGGCGGGATGGTGAACAGACCTGTCCCTAACACATCCTCATGTCTAAATACATTGGACTGACATTTTACAACTTGATAAATTCATACAATGTATTTGGATTTTGTTTACCTGCACACTTGTATATGTGTACATCAGGGTGTGGGTGGTCTAGTGGTCTCAGTGTTTAACTCCCAGCCGGAAGGTTGTGGGTTCGAGCCCTGGAGCTGGACTACCTGCAAGCATCCTTGGGCAAGAGGTCTAACCCCAATTGCTCCCAGTGGTTAGGTGCTCCTTACACCGCCGGTGCATGGTTTGCACCGCCATCGGTTTGTAAATGTCCAACTATATGACAAATGTACTACATGTAAGTCGCTTTGGATAAAAGCATCTGCCAAATGCTGTAAATGTACATCAGTCAGTCCTGGAAGGGTGGATTCCTTCCCAAAAGGTTCTCTTTTATTTACCCATATTTCTATTTGAAGTGTTTTCTTTCCCAGAGAGGTTATTTGACATGTGGGTCTATACAGCTCTTTGAGACTGTGATTAATGGCCATCGAAATATACTAAATTTCTCCGGCACCTCCTGTAGTCTTAGTTTGTTAGCTGAGCTCATTGGTCTTCCCTCTGTGCACAGGGTTCTACTGGAGAGGCTGATAGTGAACAGGCCACACCCCTGGGGACTCCTCATCACCTTCATTGAGCTCATTAAGAATCCTGCCTTCAAGTTCTGGAGCCATGACTTTGTGCACTGTGCCCCTGAGATTGAAAAGTAGGTTTTCCTATGTCGTGGGGCCACTGCATGCATGTTCAAACCTTCTTGCTCATAATCATACCTCGTAACATTAAGTAGCATGAGCCAGGTCAACGCTTGCCTTGTGACACTATCCTGATCTCACAAGCTACAGTTTGACTTTGCCTCCAATATCAGTCTGGAACCCCTCAATTCAAAAGCGTGTCATAAAGATCTAATACATTTCAATACAACTTCCTTACATATGATTGGATTATCTATGGTTATCTCACCCAATCAGAATGTTTAAAATCAGCTAGAGCATGAAACTAACACGCGCTGATTGGCTTCATTTTGTTTCTGCACAGGTGACAAATTGCTTTTTGCATTGGGGGGGTTTTAAACTGTAACCTGATGCCCCGTTACTCCCAAACGTCTGGGGAGCTGTCCATTGAATGTGGTTCAAGGGCAGGCAAAAAGAAAACAAATGTATCAGGTGATTGGACGAATATGTTAACAAGCGGAGCCAGTTGTTAAACTGAGTGAAAACACATTGTTTATCTAAAAAACAATGAACACTCCAGTTCAGATTAAACTGATGCTAATGCAGCAGACGTTAATCGCTTTAGGAACCGCTATTGTTTAGTCGCTTAACCTAAGTCTGTAGCTTTCAGTTGAAAATTGTTCCGTCTCAAGAGCAATGATTTCAAGCTCCAGACTGATTCTCGCAGTGAAGTCAAACTGAAAGCTTGCGAGATCAGGATGGCCTCACAAGGCTATCTAGACTGATCTTCATGGCGAAATGAAATTGGAGCATCAGAGACCAGGGTGGTCTTGTGGGGCTGTCAACCCAAGGAAAATTAGATATAGCCCTAATGATCAACATTTATAAAGCCCACAATGCAAACTAGGAACAGTCTGTCCTGCTCTTCTTTCACAGGTTGTTCCAGTCTGTAGCCCAGTGCTGCATGGGACAGAAACAGGCTCAGCAGGTGATGGAAGGCACTGGTGCCAGCTAGTCTGTGCCAGTCTGTAGCCTATGGGAGAGATGCCATGGCCTGGACCCACCCCACACACCTGCTTCACTTGGCACTGGACACAATGGCAATGACATTTATTAATGTGGACAGAAGGACTACTGCTCACAGATCTAATGATCTTTTTTTTTTTCCTTCTTTTGTTCCTTTCTGGGGCTGAACGGAATCGGAGAACGTGCTGTTTCATTTTTTTTAATGTAAATATTGGAGGTGAAAAGGGAGATTCAAGGATAGATGAAGAAAAATGAACCAATAAAAATGACATGTAAAGAAAGACATGTTAAATATTTTCACTCATTACCAAAGTCCCTTGTCTGCCTCCCTCGCACAAGAGCTTTTTTTTCTCTCTCTCTCCTATCTACCCTTTGCATTCAGAAACTGAATGGTAGAAGATACAAGGAAAACCGCCTGCTCTTATTTTTATTTTTTTTCCCCCCATTCTGAGTGGGACTAAAGTGTAGTTAAGTCTCTGGGTCAGGGTAGAGGCCCACTCCTTGCGTGCGTGTGTGTGTGTGTGTGTGGGGTGTGGTGATGGAGACTTGTTAATTTGTCCATAAGCAGCTGTTGCGCTACTGGCCTCTCCCTGGCACTTGTAAAATAGTGGATAAACTTCAGATGTAACTTACATCTTGAAAAACTTGTACAAAGATCCCAATTGCAGAACAATAGGACCAATACAGCCCGTTTTGTAAAAGGATTTTGAATGTTTTGTAAACGTATTGGTCCGTGTGTTGTATTTTGTAGTTCTTTCTAGTTGCCTTTAGTTCTTGCTACTTAACTGCAGTATGCATACATACAGGAAATAAAGCATTAAACAAAATCCAACTGCATCAGTAAGTTAATAATTGCCTTTGTTACAAAAGTAGCTTGCTGTTATGCAATTTTTTTTTTTATTAATTTTAAAACCGCCCATGTTTGCACTACAAAGATGTGCAGCAATGCGTAAACATGGAACAGGAACCCTTGTATCACTGCCTCAGTGGCCAGAATTGCACTGTATTTTAGAACGGAGGATTGTCTAGGATTCCCAACTTGTGCGTGTTTACACATAACGTGCATGTCACGGCCACTGTAATCAAATGTTGAGATTTAAAGTGAAATGACATTGGTATATAATTTCTTTTTTTATTCTCCACACAGCCTTTCCTGACATTTCATGAGAAAATGTAGCACATATCAAAGCATATTAGGCCTGTACAGTTTGGTTTTCTATTATCTGAGCCAATTGCTGTCACTTAAAATTCTCAAACAACTTGACCAAAGCAGCTGTATGTCTAACTTGTTTAAATAGTTTTATGGCTTCCTAAGGGGGAAATAAATATGGCAAATACACGTTTCTTTTCTTAGGCTGTTTAGGATCAGAACAATGTAAACTCACAAGCCTTAATCTCATTATGTTTAAAGGAATCTAAAGTGCTTTCATGTCAATGTTTTGTAAATTACAAGTTACTCTGAAAGCAGCTCAGGTAATTTGTTGTATTTGCTTTAATTCCAAACATTGGTGTTAGATCAATAGTTTCAGGTAACATTTCAACATGTTACCCGTTATGAACAAATGAGCACTTTATTAGGCACTGGGAGAAAAGTACAAAGCTGCCAACGAAAAGATCTTGTGCTACTTCAAACCTTTCAAATTCTGTACCTTTCACACATCTGTCTACTGTCCATCCGGTAATACACCAGTTTTTGGAGAGTAATTGTACAAATTCAGAAGTGAATTCATAACTTGGTGAGGTCCATCACTCTGTGTAGAATACTGTTCTGTCCATATCTCACGTGTAGCGCCCTCTGCTGTCTAGTGTTCAGTGCAGCAAGCGCTGCCTTGTCCTCTACCAAAGCCCGGTCGCGCTCAAAACCCTCTCCGCTGTAGGATTCCAGTGTGATGTGGGCCGCCACGTGTATCAAATGCCTCCACTCTGCCTTCATGCCCGGGAGCCCCTCATAAGAGAACGCCAGGGAAATCTCATCCTCCTCGTCATCCTCCCCTTCTTCCTCCCAGCCTTCATTCTCTCTGTACTCCTGGAATGCCTTCTCAGACATGCACAACACCTGAGAATGCAGAGGATGGGATGTTAACACGGCAACTACGCTTTACAGGATGGGGTTGCAGGTGCAATGCAACATGTATCACGGGCATGATGTTAATTCTAGTCAGTCTGTTTATATGCAATATTCCCATCTTGAAAACGCATAATATACAAGAGGGGGCTGATAGTTCAAACCAGTACTGCTGTACAGTATTTCAAAGATGTCATGCATTTCTGCAGATGCTGCCTAAATAAGCATTCATTTGCAAATATTTACAGTTTACCTTTAGTGTGGTGTGGAGTTCTGTGTCAGTGAGGCAGCCTTGTTTGCCGAAGATGAATGCTTGTTTCTCTCCCACCACCTCACAAAGCATTCCCCATTTCTCCACCATTAGCTGCTGGTCTGAATCTGACTTAATACCTGGGAACAAGGGGAAGCACGGGATGATGTAGACACCCTTTTGTTGAGTGAGTGAGACAAACAACATTGTAATCTGCTGACGCTGGTCTACAGACATGGGTCCAACTGTGCTTGTTTATGTCGGTGCTTAATTCCAGTGTGTGGAGGCAAAATCAGGAACCAGGGGAAGGTAGCTTCATGTGCACAAAACCTTCACTGGCTTTGTTTACTCATTGAGTCTGGTCAGATTTGCTACATTGTTCCATGCTTTCACCAGTGTTTTTCTGTACTTTTCACTGGCTTACAAATCTGCTGCTCTGAAACTAGCTGACCATTTAATTTTATAAGTAACATTCTGTAAATCTCTCATCTTGGTCCGCTAGCTGTCTGTTCTGTGTGTGCGGGGAATAAATCAGGTGTTTCTACACAGCCTTGTCTAACTGGGAAAACAATGTGGTGCAGACCGCACCACACAACACTGTTATCCCAGCCTTTGAAATGCATTTCAAATGTGTTGGAGGTGGAGCTCCTGAGAGAGCACACCAAGGCATTGAAGAGGAGTTTTTATCGAGTTAAAATGTCAACAGTCTCCAGCATCACTGACAACCTTTAACCCTTGTGATGTCCTCAGGGTCAAAATGAGCCAAATCACTAGCTCTTTGTGGCAGATAGATGGCGCTAAACTAACTAATTCTACAGCTTACATACACACATGATGTGCACTGCTGGCACAGCAAGGTGTGTTTGAAACCTGAGGACAACAGGAGGGTTAAAAGGCACAAAAAACAATACAAATAAAGAAATAATTTATAAAGAAATACACACAGCAATGACAATAAAAAAAAACCATACAATCAGATGGCGCCGCCTAGTGGTTCAAGACTATTTTAAGGGAGTCACGAGGGTTCAATAGCCTCTCCGAATAATAATTGTCGGTACCTTGTTTGGCTGCTTTGTAGACATTAGTTAAAGGGATGTCAGCAGTGTCGTTGTTGTTGCTAGTATATGGCTCTGTGAATCCATACATGTGTAACAGCTGCCAGTTGGCCAGTGGCCCATAAGTGTTAAAAACTTCCTCCCCTTTACGAATTGGACGCACACACACCATCTTCAACCTCTCCTGAAAGATAGTGAAGAAATGGGATAGAAAAGTTGAGAGATAAGGGCAAAACATAAGTTTTGTGAACACATCATTGTGGGTTTTCATTATGTAAAATCACACAATCTTCTGCATGCAATATTAAAAAAACAAAACTAATAATGCACCGTTCACATAAATTACATTTTCCATTTCCCCTTAAAAGTCCCCTCAATGGTGGTGTAGGCGTGTCTCCTCACCGGTGTGTACTCCAGATTGGCGTTGTGATTGGACACGTGGTTCAGCATGTCTGCCATGGGAACCATCATTGGCGGGTTTTGACCACTCTCTTCATCCTCATCTTCATCATCATCATCTGGGGGCTCCTGGAAACTATCAGCAATAGGACCAGGAGAAGATATCTTACTACCTTGTACATTTTCCATCCACTCTACCAAGTGGCAATCTCGGGTGTTTTAAAATGAATCCAACATAAGTGCCAATATCTGCAATGCCTCAAATGGCCACTTGAGGCTGGCTTCAAAAGTCAATCCCCATAGACCCCCATGTTAAAATGTCTGACTTTCCAGCAGAAACAAACATTAACAGTCTGGTTTTACCATTTTCTATGTGTAAATGGGTGAATGTGAGGCAATCCTGTACAGCACTATGAGTGGCCGAAGGTTTGAGAAAGCGCTGTATAAATGCTGTGCATCTACCTGTAGGCCATGACGAAGGCCACGAGGCGCGTGTACAGCTCCAGGCTGTGTGTGCCAGGGCTCCACAGCTCCGGATGCTTGCGGATGTAGGGCAGGACCACGTCGGCATATTCCCTCCGGATTTTGCTCAGGTCTGTTTCCACCGCCTCGGGAATGCCTGTGCCCTTCAGCAGACTTCTCCGCTCGTCTTCACGCCTGGACGAGATGAGGAAAACAATGGGGGAATTGGGAGGATGTTCACTTACTACACAACGCTGGCCAACTGCGTCAAGACCCGCCTACTTGACAGGAGAGGTATTTTGATTGACATGCACGATGACCAACTACTGTACATAACTCGATTCTTTGGGAAAATCAATGACAATAAATGACAGGTCTGGCTGTTTGTAGATCTTGTCAATCTGTTAAATTAGTAAACTATGGTTAGTAACTATTCTAAGCATAATTCCGTTCAGGATATAAGCCTAGGACCAGTACGTTGTACTTTGAAAAGATATGTTCTCTTACCAAAACATGGGCTGGTCCAGGGTGCTGAAGTCAGGCCACAGGGACAGGTAGGGCCTCCAGTGGGACTCTGGGGAGGTGTATTCGTACAGTAGTGCCAGCAGCAGTGGCACCCAGCCTGAGAGATTCTGCAGGGAGTCCTTATCTGGGAGAAAGACCTCGGAATGTCAGACTTTGGAGTGTTTGTTTGTGTGGTGTTAGTAAATCAATGAAAATGGTGGAGTCTGCAATGCTGGAGAATATGTTGGTATTTTATCTCGATCACAACAAAAACACCACATTCTTGCCATAGCATAGCCCTCAGAAACTCCGCCCCCTTACATTGGATACGCATTGCCAAGGCTGGGATAGTAGCCTATTGTGTGGTGTGGTCTAAGGCTGGGCTATATAAAATTAGACAATACTGTTTAGATCAATATAAATTAATGCTTTAATGTAATGTGGCACTTATCACCTTGTTCAAGTAGGGCAGAGACTTTAGTTGTTCCCTGGTGGAGAAGTGCCGATCTGGGGATGGAGAACAAAACCTCTCCCTCTTCAATGTCCTCATTGGCCAGCATACCATACGCTGCTACAGTCCCGTCGTTACTCACACGCACCTGCAGGTACATCCAGGTGGGTGACGTTTTTGCTGGAGTTGTCCTGACATTGTTTAACCTTTTCTAATCTTTAACGGGTTTGTATTTGTTATTCGTCTTTTCCCTTTGAGATAACACGGTTTAATGACGGTTGAATGCCGATTGATGGGTTAGGCAACTATTTATCTACCTTACTGCTGAGTATGAGGCCAACTCTGTCACACCACTGTAGAAAGGCCTTAAGAGACTCTGCGCTGTCATCTCCCTGCCGATGATATAAGACGATTTACAAGTCACAACAATATTATCATTATGTGGCAAATATATCATGTTAACAGCATCATGTCCAATGGTATGTAATAATGTACTGTAGCTATATAGCAGCAGACTAACAATAGAAAGAAGCTACCAAATGCCAACCAAGATGACGTACTGTAAATGTATTTAATGCGATCACTTGATGTTTAACAGCTAAATGCACATACACAGTAGTTAGTTAATTAAGTACGTAAATGTCAAACCTTTTGTCTTTTAGCTTCTGTTGCCATTTTTAATAAAACAATAAGAAAATGTTTTAAACGTCTGTGAACACAAGTTAAATCGGTGCAAAAGCCCGGTATCTAAACAATGTAAACCACATGGAGTGCTTACAAGGTCGAAGAATTCCTTCCGCCTACGATTATGAAGATCTAACCAATCAAATACCACGTAGCCTGTATGCCTATGCAAGTGAGACGTAGTTTGTTGTATATGGAGGTAGATATTTACTTCATAAATAGTCTAAAATGTACGTAATTGAACGCCAAACCATGGGAGACACGGTGTGTGTAGTGTACAGTGCTGCAGAGCAGTGACCATTGATTAGCTTGAGAAACACCACTTTCGCTCTACATTAATGGAATTACAAGTGGACAACCGCTAGGTGGTGATATTGAATCACCACATGTACATGTATAATACAGGCAACAATAGTATTAGTTCCTATACAAACACAAATCAGGCCAAGATGGACACCCAGCAGCATTCAAATGCATCGTATACAGCTACTGAAGAATAACTGGGGTACATACACGCCAGTTCAACATGATGTCTAACTTTGTGGCGCTTGATCCATGCCTGCTGATGTCATGTCGACATATAGCCTAATGTTCCTTTATTTAGGCTAAGTACTACCAACATATTGTGTAATTAATCTACTGTTAAACACATTAGTGGTGTATACATTGGCCTACTGTGCGTATAGAGTGCTATATGGAATAATCGAAATCCAGGCAGGATTTGTTATCATTGGGGGAAAAATGAAAATGTTAAGCGCTGTCAGAGCCATATTGTTGGTAAATTGCTGTTTAACCTAAAGAATTCGAATGGGC
>JAODUG010000021.1:3849951-3868753 GCA_027564795.1 Aphredoderus sayanus | reverse complement strand
GGAACTGTTCAAAACGCACGCACGCACGCACGCACACACACACACACACACACACACACACACACACACAGTACAGACTGTGAACAATAAACAACAATCATGTTCAGTACCGATTTTGATTAATAATGATTTTTAACCTACAGTACAACACAGATGACAACATAGAAAATTCTTATTCATTGATAAATTATTAACCTACAGTACAACACTGATAATGTAATGTAAATTTACACATTATATTTATATAACTAATATTCACTGCTAAATGGTGTTTCTGCATTTCTGACAGACTTTAAATGTTTCCACCAATGCTGTTACATTTGGCCCTCAGGACATTCAACCACAATATATGAATTAAATCATTGTTTTTATGCATTCAGGCAATTAAGTTCCAGCCTGTGGAGTGGAAAGCTCTCTGTTACAGTATATTCTGGTGCATGTCTATGGGATTGCTTTCACACCAGGTGGGGACAGCAGGGAACCACACCAGAGTTCAAACACAGCTTTCATACTTATACTTTCATAATATACTGATCTTTTAGGGCCAAGTCTTAGTGACTGAGTGAATATCTACTGTATATTTAAAGTCATACAAAAATGCATTTATGTGTGTGTGTACATCCCACTCTGTGTGTGTGTGTGTGTGTGTGTGTGTGTGTGTGTGTGTGTGCTCCCACTGTGCTTTCTCTGTCTCTCTCCATCCGTCTGTGCATCTCCCCCAGAGTGTGTTACTAATGACAGGTCCAGGTGTTCTGCTCCGCTCTGCCCCCCTCTGGGGACTATGTGTGTGTGCGTGTGTCTGTGTAGGGGTGGGCGGTGGGAGGGGGGGGCTGTCCGGGTACACAGGCCTCCAGGAGGGGGAGTGGAGCGGTGGGTAGGAGGTACCCGCCTCTCGCAGCCTGTTCCTGGGCCCCCCCAGGGCCCCGGACCCCCTCAACCCAAGACCCCCGGGACGCTCTCGCTCTCTCGCTCTCTCTTGCTCTCCTCCATTTTCTATTTTTCTGTGAGCTGCCATTTATTGCTATCAAATTGAGAGGCTTTTTTTGTGTTTTTGCGCTTCATACAAACCGACTTGTAGGTGTGTGTGTGTGTGTCTGTGTGCAGTACAGTATGTGCATGTATTGTATGCATGCTAGGAAGATAAAATAACACATTATTAATCAATATGTGAGGGCATCTGAAAATATAAAGAAAGGATAAAGAAAGGAGAAGCAAGGAGAAAGGAGAAGTTTTTGTCCCTAAGGGAAGTTACATGCTGTACAATACAGTACAGTATATATGTCTGTGTGTGCCTAGGGTAGGCCTATATCACAATATGTTTGTGTGTGTGTGTTTGTGACTCAGGTGAATGTGTTTCTAGGTTGAGGAGTCTGTCTGTCTGTCCACCAAACCTCATTCTTATAAATAGATGTCGTAGCCGGCGCTAGCTCGCATTGGGACAACACTATGTGTCTACATACAAGCATGCATGCAGACAAAACAGTGTGTCAGTGGGTGTTGGCAGGGTGTTGTTTGCCTTGCTCTCTGCCTGACAGCTGGTTCTCATTTCTGAGCAAACATTGGACACATTACATGAACCAAAGAACCCCGGCAGTGTTGGTGCCTTGCTCGGCCCATTGAGCTATAGTGGGAATGAAACCCCTAAACCTTTTATTGGTGCCTTGCTTGACCTACTGAAGTACAAAGGCAATGGAAGCTGCCACAGAAGCACAATACTAAACACTAGTTTGTTTTTCTTTTTTGTTCATTACCTAAACATTTTGTTTTGCTCTTATTCCCGAATTAAAATGGCAGTTGACTTTGATTTGCGTACCTGAAGCTGTGTATTGTCCTAATAACAACAACTAATACAATACACCTATACATACCAAGGGACAAGGTTTTTGATGGCACAACGCATTGAAAACCCCCGCTCATGTTGTAATTGCAATTTCTACATGCTATTATGTGTATTAACATATGTCAATCACCTGACACACGGTATATATACCCTTCCAATATAGAGCAGCCTTATTCTCATTCTAATACAGTGTGTGTGCTTCTGTAGGTGTGTTACATACTGTACTGTTTGTTTATGTTTGGGACAAAACTTGTCATCTGCTAGACCCCCCCCCCCCTGCCCAGCCCTTAACCCACTGCCCCTCACCCTCTGCCCTCACACATACACGCACACACACACACACACACACACACACACACACACACACACACACACACACACACACACACATGCACACACACTGCCCATATGGAGCAGTTGGCGCCCAAAAGCGTCCAAAGCAGCCGGACCCATTCCCAGGGCAGAAGGTGAGAGTCCCCACAGCCTGCACTGTGTGTGTGTGTGTGTGTGTGTGTGTGTCCAACCATCCTGTCCTCTAGGGCTCAAGCCCTGGACAGACTGCAGTGTCGTCCTTTCTTTCTGTCCTCACTGCTGTGCGCGTCTGTGTGTGTGTGTGTGTATGTGTGTGTGTGTGTGTGTGTGTGTGTGTGCGTGTGTGTCCTGACAGACTGCATCCCAAGTGACCTAGAAGGACAGAAGCAGAGGACTGTGGGTCCTCTAGAACAGACCGGGCTCTGTGTGTGTGTGTGTGTGTGTGTGTGGGGTGCATGTATGTTACACCAGATTGTGGTGATGTGTGTGTGTGTGTGTGTGTGTACACACCATGTTTCTGTGCCATGTGATCAGAACATCCTTACAAAACAGCAACTTCCTATGAAAATGTCTTCAAGTAACGCACAAAGCAAAAGCAGTATATCTTGACCCTTGTTCCATATACCTACATAGTGTCATGTATCATTATGTATTATACTGTAATATATACATATATATATATATATATATATATATATAAAATTTCTTCTTTTTTTTCACACAAAACTAATCCAAATTTCACATTTGATGTGTGGCAAAACTACAGTGTTTTTACAGCAGGGAAGTAGGCAAAAAGCATGATGAGAGGCTCAATATGGCTGATATAGAAATGCTCCAACAAGAACAGTGGCAAACCTTGACCTGAGTGGGGTGACAGTCATCCAGAAAGAATAGGGACAATGGTTGTTGTCATTTTAGCAGTGCAGGCTAAGGGACAATAATATTGATAATGGAGGACGCCAGATGAATCCCACATCTTGCAGAGTGTGTCTGCTGGGAGGATTTGTGACTGTGAAACACCACAGGAGCCCATGCATCCATCACCCTGCTTGTCAACATTGCATGCTGGTTATGGCGTGTGTGTGTGTGTGTGTGTGTGTGCGTGTGTGTGTGTGTTTTCACATATTCACGTTTAGCAACACATTTGGCTTTGTAGCAGTGAAGCACTGTGTTCTTGCCACGGGATACCTGAGCACCTCTTCATGGCAGCAATGTGTTCGCATGTAGTCCAGTTATATCAGTCTCTTCTCATTGTAAGACTCGGGGTGTACTTTGTGTGTGTGTGTGTGTATGTTTCCGTGCATGCTTGCTGGACTGCCCAGTGTGAGCCAAGGGTAGAAGTTGTTTTTCTGCCCCCTACGGTGAGTCTGGAGCTGTGTGTGTGAGTGTGTGTGTGTGTGTGTGTGAGAGAGAGAGAGGGAGAGAGAGGAGGGTGGGGGGCGGCAGGGGGGGAGAAAGAGAGAGAGTGACTGAAAGACAAAGTGAAATTGTGTGTGTGTGTGTGTGCCTGGGGAGTGAGGGAAAGAGGGGGAAGGTCAGCAGACGTGTAGCTGGGTAAGATGGCAGCAGCATTGGGCCCAATGGCCTGCAGGAAGGTGGACAGTTAGATGTGCACAGAGCGAAAGGGAGAGAGACAAAAGGTGGGAGGAGGGGAGGGGGAGAGCTGCAGCAGGAGGAAGGTAGACTCAGGTGAGAGGTGAGGGATGAGAGGTGCATTCTGGGAAGTAGCCACGCTGGGGTGAATACCGTAAACAAGGCAGGACAACAGCAAAATGCCCCACCAAACTCGGGGTTGAACTGAGGAAAGGAACCCCAAACATTGAGGTTTCCTTGGCAACAGCAAGGTTTCGAGAAAGGAAAGGAAATTCAATTTAAGGGTAACAAAAGTAAAAAAAAAACTAAAAAACATCAAACACCTGTAGTGTATACGCGTATAGTATAACACCTGAGCAGATGTAGCACTGTGGCTGGAGAGGAACTACACCGAGCAATAGCTGCGCCACCATCCGTTCCGCAGCCGAGGCACGCGTCTGAACAAAGCACCGGCACACAGCCATCCTCTGCCCCTTCTCCTCCACTCTTCTTCTGAGAGACCAATGAGAGAGAGTCCTTCCAATGCTCTCTCTCTCTCTCTCTCTGTGCCCCCTCTCCAGCCCTCCTCCTCCTCCCCGCCTCCCGAGGGTTCCTCCTCTAATTTAACTTTTCATTCACATTTTCCTCGCCTCCTTCTCCCTCCTCTCCGGGCTCTCCGTCCGACCCTCGTCAGCCTGGGTTCCCTCGCGGCACATCTACAAAAGGCGCCGTTAAAAAGGCGTGTGATCCTCCATTTTAGTGCCAGCCACGCTAGTCAGAGGATTAGGACTCTTTAATGACGCTAATCTCTCTCTCCCTCCCTCCCTCCCCCCTTCTACCCTCTCCCCTGCTCCTCTCGCCTCTGTCTATCGCTCACTTTTCTCCACTAGTGTCTTTTTACTTGCTGCATTCTCCCTGAATTGACCGTTTCTCCTTTTCTGTTCCTCTCGGCTCAGCTGAATGTTGGACCAGGAGTTAACGGAACAGTTTCGCTGCTCTCCCTTTTCTTCTCTCCCTTCTGTATGTCTAATGCTGGTAAATGGATTGTGGTGGAGATTGAATGTTGAAGACAACACACACACAAAAATGCTTTAAACTATTTAACCCGTGATGTCCTCGGGGTCACAATGACCCAAATCACTAGCGCTTTGTGGCTAAACCTAAGTCTACACCTTACACACACATATGATGTGCACTACTGGCACAACAAGGTGTGTGTTTGAAACCCGAGGACAACAGGAGGGTTAAAAGGCATGAAAAAAACAACACAAATACATAGAAATAATGAATAAAGAAATTAATACACACAGCAATGACAATAAAAAGAACTATACAATTATACACAATCAGATGGCGCCGCCTAGTGGTTCAAGACTATATTTTAAGGGCGTCATGAGGGTTAAAATAATTTGTGGCTATGTTACTCAAAGAATGCCTGAGCTCTTTCTTTTGAAGTCCAATTCCCACTGCATTTTGTACAAACAAATCCAGTGATGTTGTATCTTAAAATACCACAGTGCTTTATATGGTTTGTTAATATATTCCTGACCTATCTGGTTCATTTTTGATCTGTGCAATTTAATGCTTGATTCTGACCAAAAAATAATATACAGTTTACGATTTGAACCGCAGTCTGACTTTAGTTTGTGAATTCCTACCACTGATTGTCCAAGGAACTAACTTTATATTTTATTGGGGTTCAGCTGGAATTTCAAGGTGAACATTTTCATGTGTCGTCAGTGTACACCATTTATATTGTGACCCAATTTGAAGTTATTTAAGAGCAACACATATAAACATTCGCAGGTCTATTCATTGTTGTCTACAAAATATATTAGCTTTTGTTTTAAATCTATTCTGGATAATTTCTTGCTCATGCGGGCATTGTAGCCGGGGCTCAGCCTGCACTTTAGGGATTCACGCTTCTTTTCCATATATTTTCTTAAGCAGGCCTCCTTTTTCCTTCTTGCTCCCAGTCAAATTTATAATTCATGCTTTTATTTTTTTTTTTACCCACAACCCCCTGCAGAGTTCTATTTGCTCATCGCTGCGCCTACATTTCCCCGGCAATCAATTCATCACCAGAAACCGCTTTTCAGCCCCTTTCTATTGGCTGTAATACACGCTCAAATACGCACACGCACATGTGTATGTATATATTCGTATATTTACCCACTTATTAGAGTTGGAAGTGGATTGGTGTCTAAAATAGCATGGGGAAAATAGCATTGGAAAGTTTGATTGATTGAGTTTCCTGTAGTTTTTGTTGAAGGGTTTGATACGCTTCAGTCATACTGTCCTATGGCTGACGGTGACTGCTGTTGAAAGCTTACATTTTTCCCCTCCCATTTTCCTTTTGCCTGCCATATCTCTGTGTGGCAAACTGTACTGGTCCACTCTGAAGTGTTTTAATAAAGGAGCCGTCGCTTCTCAGACGGCCTACAGATGAGAGAGAGAGAGAAATAGAAAGAGAGAGACCAGGAGAGAAAGAAAGAGCCATGCATAATCCCCTGCGTTGGACAGATAAAGAGAACGTTGGCCCATCTCTCAGCGTCTCCTAATCTCTTTTTCCAACGTTTCAATCTGCCAAGGCCCTAATGAAAATATGATGAGGAGGATCTGTGGCCCCTGGGGGCCAGCGGAGGGGGTGTGTGCGGAGAGATGGCGGAGGGGGGCAGGGAGGGCTGGAACGAGGGATGGCCCCAAAGGGAGGATGAGGGAAGAGAAAATATGCGGTGTCCTTATTTCCCAGCTCCGTCGGGAGCACATAGTTCTTGGAGTCTTCTATTTAGATGTTGTGGCCACTGAGACTGAATGTCTCTCATCACGCTCACTCTCCCTCTCTTTCTCTCCCTGTGACTGTCTGCCATTGCTCTCTCTCTCTCTCTCTCCTTGTCTGCCATGTATATTTTCTTTGTGTGGCGGATAAATGTGCTTATTTACTTCTGTTGTATACTCCCACTGTCTTCTTCCCTTTTGCCATCTGAACGAGACTATACATATTTATCCTGCGAGGCCAGACGTTTTTAAAGGGGGGATCTTTCAAGGGTTCACATGATGTTTCTTGCAAGGTCACAAGATTGTTTTGCAATACTTTTAACCGCATTATTTATTGTATTATTCATTAATGTATTATTAATAATAATAATAATAATGTTTTTTAAATAATCTATACTTTTAAAAATATTTAACTAGTAAAAATATACTTTAAATTTTTTTAGTCAAAATATTATAATGTGAAAACTTATGGTCGGCAAGGCCTGGGGTAAAATTTTCTTTTGTCATTGTGTGGAAATCTGTAGTATCGGAGCCCAGGGCTGCAAGAATAATTCACTAAAAACCGCTTGCAATAAGCTCAGAAATGTGAAATGGCAGCAAAACCAGCAGTGGATTTTGCACCGTGCAGACATTTTCTTCTGAAATATTTTTTAATGGATTTAAAAGTTGAATTGTGTTCAACATTGTGTTTAATAAACATAAATGAAAGGTAGTGATTATATGATCAAATTCAGCAAATATCTCCCTCTATATGTCTGCTAGCTCTCTGTTCTGTGTCCATGCTGAAAAATAAATCTGGTGTTTCTACACAACCCTGGCTCTGTAAATAGCGACACACAAAGTGGTGCAGACCGTATACAACACTATCTTAGCCTTCGCAATATGTGTACAATGTGTTATTGTTTTGATCCAGTGATCAAATATCAACCGTCTTTCTCTGGAATGACTGTATCCCGTTAAACGACCTGCTCTGCCTGCATCAGACGGTGACGATGACCCTGCGGGCCTGTCCTGGGTGCCCTCGTCTCCGTCCAGTAAGGACGTGGCGTCTCCGTCCCAGATGCCCGACGGGTGCTGTGACCTTGGCGTGGGCACCGGGGGGGAGGAGGAAGGAGGTGCCGGCCTGCCCTACCCCTGCCAGTTCTGCGACAAGTCCTTCAGGTCAGGGCTGATACAGGCTGAAGCGCGGACATACTTTATGTCTTCGTTTCATCCTTTGTATTCTCTTGTATCTAAATATTTCTCTGCGTTCCTTTGGGTCTTCGTCTAATGCTTTCATTTGTCTTCAAGTAAATGTTCCTCTTCTGTCTGCCTACTACTCCTTATCTGCTACTCCTTCTGGTTAAGGCTGAAACGCACTGCGCGGATCTAGTTGATCTTTTATTTATTCTGTTATGTTTATTCTATTTGTTTATTCTAAATTGTTCCTATTCTTCTGCCTTCAGTTTCTTCTTATCTTCTACTCATCATTTATCTTAGTAATTATTAATTAATGATGTATGTCCCCTCTCTCTTGCCCTACTGCTGTCTCTCCTGTCATTAGCCGGCTCAGCTACTTGAAGCGGCACGAGCAGATCCACAGCGACAAACTGCCGTTCAAATGTACGTTCTGCAGCAGGCTCTTCAAACACAAGAGGAGTCGAGACCGCCATGTCAAACTACACACAGGTGTGTGTGTCTGGGTGTCTGGGTGTGTGTGTGTGTGCGTGTGTGTGTGTGTGTGTGTGTGTGTGTGTGTGTGTGTGTTCGCACTCGCCCAGCCTGGTTCTACTAATGTAACAGAGCCCAGGAGTTTCCTTTTTAAGGGACATGTTTCCTTATCACTCAAATTGTTAATTTAATGGAATTGATGTATTCTAATTAAACCATGATGTTGTCAGTAAGTAAATATCATTATTAATTTGCTTCTGTGCTTTAACAGATATGTAATAAAAATAGCAACCCATAATGGCCATATATAATCCATCTTGCAAATTAAAGCTTTTGGAGCTAATTTGACCTCGACTGTACAGCTTACTTTAAGAACAGACGATAGTTTTCAGTTTTTCAAACTTTTGTTTGGTCAATGTATGAAACCTCAAGTTCAGTTTGTATCTCAACCCACTATGAACCAGTATTGATTAGTGTCACACTAAAGCAAGATACATTTGACAGATAATGCACGGTCTGTGATAACGTGCTGTTTAAACATTTTTGTGTCACATCTACTCTCTGGCTTTCATTTGCCCCAGTTTTCTGCTAATATTTCCTACCCTGTTTTAAACGAAACAGGGGATAAGAAATACAGTTGTCAGGAGTGCGAGGCTGCGTTCTCTCGCTCAGATCACCTGAAGATACATCTCAAGACACACAGGTCAGCTATAGGTCCTTCATGGTCATTTTAATTTTAATACAAATGAGTGATTTTAAATCCTCGATATATATGTTTGTATGTATTACATTTTAATTGTATCTAGTTATATGCAGATTATACATCGAAATACAATAATATGTCAATGTCTTTCAATGAATTTATGTTATTTTTGTTTTGTTTGTTTGTGTTTAATTTGAAGTTACATTTGTCTTCTCAGCTCTAGCAAGCCGTTTAAGTGCAGCGTGTGTAAACGAGGTTTCTCTTCCACATCATCATTGCAGAGCCACATGCAGGTGCTGTACCTGAATTACTGTCTTTCACTGCTACCACTGATATTTGTACAGTGTTATACTGTGCCTGCTGCAATTACTACTGCTTTTATTACTAATCCTGTGTACAGCTAATTCTACTAATGTCAATTGATTTACCGTTGACAGAAAATTGTCACTGCTACCACATTTATTAATATTTTGTTATTATTATTGTTAATATATAACCGTGTCAAAGAGCTCTCAAGAAACACATTCAAGCAGAATGTATGTACAATTACCTTAAAAACAGTAGGCAACATAGTATACTGTATCTTTAGAAGTAAATGACCTAGTATGCATCATACTAAGGTCATTTACTAAAGATACAGTGAACAATGAACAATGATGAATACTATATACAGTGTTTTGAAAGGATCCCCACAAATCAACACCACAATCTTTTCCTTTGTTATTTGTATACAGATATTTGCATTTATAATCCATAGGCAGATAGATAGCCTTGTGAGACCATAGATCTTGCGACATCCAATTCAGTCTTGCCATAAGAATCATGCCTAGTCCACACGTACAGTACATGGCTATTTTTAAATACGTAGCTTAATCTATGCAGTTCGGCCATATATCCACATGCAATCACTAAAGTAAGAATTCAGCCTAACTCCTTTCAGGATAACGATATATAAAAACTGTGTTCAGCGTTCACATGTAGACTGGGACAACTGAGTTTTTGGCTTGTAACGTTAGTGCGCCATTTAATTTGACATTTAACTTGACGTTTAAAATCAGCCAGAGCGCCGGTGGAAACCGAAACGTATGACATTTGCTGATAACTTTAGCTGGCCGCTGATTGGCCTGATTGTTTTCTAAATGCTTTTGCACTGAGGGCTTCCATACTGATCTCTGTGCGAAATTGAAATTGCCACTTGTGAGTTCAGGATGACCTTGCGAGGCTAATGGGTAGATGCTGTATTGGTGTAAAATCTGATGATGCTAATAGTCTTACGCTAACAGTCTCTTATGCAAACAGTATTATGCTAACAGTCATTTTTGCTACTTATGCTGATAGTCTCTTATGCTAACAGTCTCTTATGCAAACAGTCTTATGCTACTGTAATAGTCAATTTTGCTAACAGCCTTAGTCTGATAGTCTCTTATGCTGACAGTCTCTTATGCCATATGCTGACAGTCTCTTAAAGGCTAACAGTCTCTTATGCTAACAGTATTATGCTAACAACCATATGCTGACAGTCTCTTAAATGCTAACAGTCTCTTATGCTAACAGTATTATGCTAACAACCATATGCTGACAGTCTCTTATGTTAACAGTCTCTTATGCTAACAGTATTAGGCTAACAACCATATGCTGACAGTCTCTTATGCTAACAGTATTAGGCTAACAACCATATGCTGACAGTCTCTTATGTTAACAGTCTCTTATGCTAACAGTATTATGCTAACAACCAAGACAGTCTCTTATGCTAACAATGTCAATCTTTAACCTTTGTGGCCGACGGACGCAGGCTCACCGCAAGAACCGGGAGCACCTGGCCCTGAGGGCCGAGAGGGATGGTGGGAAGAAGGTGAGCGGCGAGGGCGACACGGAGGACCAGGACCTGTACATGTGCGACTACTGCGAGGAGACGTTCAGCCTGACGGACGAGCTGGAGAAGCACGTGGTGACCAGGCACCCGCAGCTGTCGGACCGCGCCGACCTACAGTGCATCCACTGCCCCGAGATCTTCCTGGACGAGGCGTCGCTGCTCACGCACATCGAGACGCAGCACGCCAACCGCAAACACAAGTACTGCCGGGCTCCCCGCCTCCCTCACTCTTATGCACACTCACAAAAAGTACATGTACTTAAATATGTACTGGGCCGCAGTGGGTAGAGCGGGGCGATAGGTGATCGAGCGGGTTTGAGCCCCGCCAACTCCTGACCAATTGTCGAGATTTCCCTGAGCAAGACACCAAATGGTAAATGGACTGCATATATCTAGCATATATCTAGGACAACATTTATGCTTGTCTCAGGGAGGTCCATTTTGAGAGACAACTGTGTACCTTATTGCCAGATCTGTCCATGTTAAAATCTTATCAAATGATGTACCTATCTAAACTCTTAAAGACAAATACTGTACCTTTTGAGGGAACATTTTTCAAAAGTGTACTTTTTAAGTACAGAATTGTCTTTGTGAAAATAATAGCTATTTAAAATGATGCTGAATACAGTAAATAGAGGCAAAGTTTGCACCTGCCACACAGCACAGTGAGCCACAGTATCTAGCCGTGGCACTCCACTATTCAACATCACAATGTGTCAAAAATATTTTGACATTAAGACAAGACTGAAAGCGTTTTGAGGTAGAAACTCAACAGGACACTGATTTTAGTTGTATCGACATACAAATATTTCAATTACAGTAACACCTTGAATAACATGTTTAGTACTGCTGGTAGAAGGGATGTTTCTCAATATAGACAGAAAAGTATGTGGACTATTACCCCTATATGATCTTTATGGGCATCCCATTTAAAAGACATGGGCATTAATATGGAGTTATGCTCCTATAACAGCCTCCACTCTTCTGGGAAGGCTTTCCATAAGAATTTGTTTGTGTATATAGTTTGTGTAGAGAGCATCTTCCATCAGCACTACGTCTTATTATAAGTAACTCGAAAACACTTTCCGGAAGTGGGGAAGACGATTTTCATTGGCTGTTATCTTTCATGTCATTCACAAGTCTGTATCTGTAATTCCAGATTGATGTGAAGTGCAACGCTTTATTTACACATTTCAGTGTAATTTTAATTATTATAGTTAATATATTTGCAAGACCTGCCAACAGTGAGTTTTCTCAGTGTAATGTCTGACTTGGCTTTGAGCTATATGGTCGTCGTGCATGTCAATCAAAACACCTCTGCTGTCAAGTAGGCGGGTCTTGACGCAGTTAGCCAGTGCTGAGTCCCAGACTGTACACAAGTAAACGCTAGCTCTGTGATACTAAGCTAAGTGGGCGTCCCCCTCCTCCTCTCTCCCAGATGCCCTGTGTGTTCTGAGCAATTCCCCTCCGTGGAGGACGTCTACTGCCACCTGGACAGCCACCGGCAGCCCGACTCGTCCATCCACAGCGCTGCCAGCCCGGACCCCGCGCTGGGCAGCGTGGCGTCCATGAGCTCTGCCACCCCGGACTCCAGCGCCAGCCTGGAGAGAGGCTCCACTCCCGACTCCACGCTGAAGCCCAGCCTGGTCAGCGAACGAGGCCGCAGGAGAGGCACCGACGCCGGGGAAGACCTGGCCATAAGCCTGGGCCACCATGCTGGAGGTATGGAGCTCCATCCTTCTCCCATGTACACAGCAATAATACCTTTGGTACAGTACAGTAGCTGTAACGCCCCAGACACACTGGAAGAGACTTGCAGTGATATAGAGCCGAGAGACGGTTGGACGTCAGTGAAGTTCAGTGACTTGTAGCGACGACGAGCGATATTGCGATGTGGGCAGGTCTCAATTTGAGGCAACCACCAATGGGTGCTACGGATATCGTTGATTGACAGATGTGGGAATCATATAAGAGGGATACCTAGACAATCGGAGCCTGGAACGTCCATTAGCGATGGGTGATGTGTCAGGAGCTTTAGGAGAATCATAGCTACATTTGCATTACACAGAAAGCTTGTTTTTAGGCTATGTATAGTGCAGGGATTTGTTTGCATTTCTTTCCATTTCTGTTTAAGAGTCACAAGAGACAATGACAGTAAGCTCCAGTGATTATTAGGACTTTATTTATCTTCAGACATTATCCAGGGAATCTCTTTTACACTTGTGTATTGGCATAACAATTGGCACATCTACAGTATTTAGACTTGGAATTTAAGATCATTCAAATGATAAAACATGACACAAGTAAAAATCTAAAACTAAAACAGCGCATGGCTATTTTGATCTTTGTAGTGAACTAGCTCTTCCAACCTCGTCGGTCATTTCTTGCTGTCAGGGCTTCTCCAGTAGCCTCTTGTCATTTCTGTGGCTCTGCGTACGGCAGGTGGGGGAGGGACCTGGGGCAAGGTGACCTACTCCTGCCCCTATTGCTCCAAGAGAGACTTCCACAGCCTGGCGGTGCTGGAGATCCACCTGAAGACCATCCACGCCGACAATCCCCAGCAGAGCCACACCTGCCAGCTGTGCCTGGACACCTTGCCCACGCTCTACAATCTCAACGAGCACGTGCGCAAAGTCCACCGGGCCAGCGGGGGCGCTGTGGGGGGCGTGGCCGCCGCCGCCGCCGCCGCCTTCCCGCTGCTGCAGTTCAGCAACGTGTCGGCGTTCCACTGCAACTACTGCCCAGACATGTTCGCAGACATCAACTCCCTGCAGGACCACATCAGAGCGTCCCATTGCCTCCCTGGTGGAATCGTGGCCGGATCCACCACACTGGGTTGGTGTCATTTACATATTATGGTCAAGGTCAACCTGCCCTGTGATACCGGAAAGGCCTTGAGATGTGGTCACTGTTGGGAGAATTGATTGGTTGAATTGATTTTCTTTTTCCTGCTCTATGTTTGGATCAACTCTTAGAAGACTTAACCTTCGTAATGTCCTCTGGGTCATAATGACCCAGATCACTAGCTCTTTGTGGCAGATAGAAGGCGCTAAACCTAATTCTACAGCTTACACAGATATATGATGTGCACTGCTGGCACAGCAAAATGTGACTTTGAAACCAAAGGACAACAACAGGGTTAAAAGGCACAAAAAAACAACCTAAATACATAAATAAATAATTAAGTTAAGCACTGTTTGTATTTAGGCTGGCAGCAATTTGAGGACTGAATGGTAATGTATGTTGTGAAATGTACAACTAAGCTAGCTCTGATGACTTGTGGCTGTTTGCTGGCGTATGACCTATTCAGCTTTTAACAAATGTACTAATTGTAAGTGTGTGTTAAATTCTGTATGTGTTCAAATTTTGTTATGTGTTGAGATAAACTTTCAGGAAATGCTTTACATTTACTTTTACAATTAGTGCATTTGTCAATAGATAAGCAGGTCATACACTAGCAATTGTGCGCAAAAAACCTTCTTATATAACAATAACAGAACCACGTTATCAGGGCTAACACACACCAACTTAATCCTCAAAGATAATTGCTAAAAGCAAAAAGAATAAAGTTCAGTTTTAAGAGCAGGGATTTCTTTTTTGTGTTAAGTTATAGATAGAAAACAAAAAGGAAAGCTTCAGTTAGAGTCGAGTGCTAATGAGGTGAAGAGGTCACTAGTGGAGGTGGATTACAATGTGGTTTCTGCTGTCCTGACTGTTGCCGGAAGCTCGTTCCGCCATTGCGATGCCAGAGGGCAGTCGAGACTTGCCAAGGTCACCAAGACTGTCACTCACTCTGTTCTGTCCCCCCCACTTGATCACGTCAGAGGGGAACCACGCCTTCTTCTGCAACCAGTGCTCCATGGGCTTCCTGACGGAGTCCTCACTGACGGAGCACATTCAGCAGACCCACTGCAGCTCTGCCGGAGGGGGCGGAGCTTCGTCTGGCGTCGCTAAGCTGGAGTCCCCTGTCCTGCAGGCCGCCTCCCAGTCCTTCATGGAGGTGAGAGGCTACGATGGCCTGTTTTAATGCAGTGTGTTTATACTGTAGTGTGTGTTTGTGTGTTTATACTGTAGTGTGTGTTTATACTGTACAGTGTGTGTGTGTGTTTATACTGTACACTGTAATGTGTTAATACAGTACACTGTGTGTATTTATACTGTACAGTGTGTGTGTGTGTGTGTTTATACTGTAGTGTGTGTGTTTATACTGTACACTGTAATGTGTTAATACTGTACAGTGTGTGTATATTTATTTATACTGTATAGTGTAATGTGTATGTGTTTATTTGTTTGGCAACCAGAAACACAGATGAGAAAACAACTGACAATAAACCCTAACATTTGTTATTTTGTAAATGCTGCTTTATTACAAAAGAAAATTGAATTAAAGTGACATTCAATGAATATTCAGATGGTGGGAAAAATAAAAACCTTGGGAAAGGGCTCAAAAAAGATTTGAGGTTTCCTCCTCCAGTTCCCAAGGAGTTTATGCTTGTCCAGTGAGAGCATAATATTAGGGTGTGCCGCTGATTTACGTATGTGTGAACAGAGAGAAGGGACGATGTAAGCCCTTTGCGACTGTATAAATCAGCTTGGCCTGACCTCACTGTGTGACACAAAGCTCATGCTGATGTTAAAAAGTCTACATTATGGTGCTTTGCGCAGGTTTACTCCTGCCCTTATTGCACAAACTCTCCCATCTTCGGCTCGCTCCTCAAGCTGACCAAGCACATCAAGGAGAACCACAAGAACATCCCGCTGGCCAACAACAAGCGGCAGGCCAAGGTGGCCGACCTCAGCCCGGCGTCCTCCGACGTGGAGATCTCCTCCCCCAAGCGCCACAGACTCGGGGGGGACTCCACGCCCGCTCTGGGCTCCAACGGGGACTATCCGTGCAACCAGTGCGACCTGCGCTTCGCCAGCTTCGAGGGCTTCCAGGCCCACCTCAAGTCCCACCTGGAGATGCTGCTGAGGCGGCAGTCCTGCCCACAGTGCAACAAGGAGGACTTTGAGACCCAGGAGGCCTTGCTGCAGCACCTGACGGTGCACTACACCACCACCTCCACCCAGTACGTGTGCGAGAGCTGCGACAAGCAGTTCTCCTCCGTGGACGACCTGCAGAAACACCTGCTGGACATGCACACCTTCGTCCTGTACCACTGCACCCTCTGCCAGGAGGTGTTTGACTCCAAGGTCTCCATACAGGTGAGTGGGACACGGGACTCCCTGTTTAAAACGGCGCCGAACATAAACATCAGTTTGTTCCTTCTTTCTTTCTTCCTTTTTCTGTTTTTACTTTATTTTTCTTTCTTTATTTTTCTGTTTTTACTTTATTTTTCTTTCTTTATTTTTCTGTTTTTACTTTATTTTTCTTCCTTCCTTTATCTTTTTCTTTTTTTACTTTATTTTTCTTTATTTATTTTTCTTTATTTTTTATTTTTTTTATTTTTCTGTTTTTACTTTGTTTTTCTTCCTTCCTTTCTTTTTCTTTCTTCCTTTCTTTCTTGTTCTTTCTTTCTTTTTTCTTTCTATTTTCAGCTGAATCAGTAATCACAAATAAACCTCCTACCAATTCACATTTACTGGTTCCTCATGAGATTGCTGCAATTACATTAGACTTTCCAGTTTAAGACATTGGGGTTAGACGAGCCTATTGTATCTAAAATTCACACTTACTATTAAGTGAAACCACATCTTTAATCAATTCAACCTTTTTCTTTGTGTAGCTAAAATGATAAGTGTTCACAGATGGAAAAACTGTGTGAAAGGCTGTTTTCTCAAAGGAATATAATAGGTTTACAGATATCCAATGGCACTGTACATCCATGTGATATTGTTATAGGCTTTAACAAGGCCTCCTTCCTATGAGAATGACTTCTCCTCCGCAAGTGTGGTGACACGCCTCTGCCTGTTAACAAGCTTGAAAGGCCCTTGATACAATGGTGGGGACCGTGTGGTGTACCTACGAGTGAATGTACTTGGCCCATGTGATGGCACTGCCTACTGCAGGTGCACCTGGCAGTGAAGCACAGCAACGAGAAGAAGATGTTCCGCTGCACGGCCTGTGCCTGGGACTTCAGGAAGGAGACAGACCTTCAGCTGCACGTGAAGCACAACCACCTGGGCCAGAGCTCAGGCCTGCCCGCTGCACTCAGTGCAGGTACTGTACCTGGGGCCTGTGTTACACCCACAGGGTGGTGCTAGACATGTAATGGGGGTGTCTGTATCAGTGCAGGTACTGTACCTAGGGCCTGTGTTACACCCACAGGGTGGTGCTAGACATGTAATGGGGGTATATATATATATATATATATATATATATATATAGTAGATATACTACTACTATATATATTTTTAAGAATACTGCAGTTGTTCTCATACAGATGCCATACTGTACTTTCTAATTTCTAACTTCTAATTTCATAAAAGTAATGGCGATTGATACATAAAAAGAAAATAAACGTAAAAAGAAAGTATACAGAACAACACAGTGAAAATACTGTATATACAAAATGAAGTATAGAACTCAGTCAGAAACTCAATGTGAAGCACCTTATTATATAATACACCTTTAAATGTATTGAACAGAATTCCTAAAAACTTTTTTAATAAGTTATATATTGCGATATATGTATTGTATCGCAGTACATCGTGATACAATCGTATTAGCTTTTAAAACCTGCATTCATATGCAGATACTGTTCATTTCACGTTATACTGTATGTGAAATCGTCTAGTATTACTTTGTAGCATATTATAAATGGTAATCCTCGTTCCTTGTTGAATAGTTTTTTGATACAGTGCGTATCGTATCGTGAGGTCCTTGGCGATACTGTAACCGGCCCTACATGGCACTAGCACTGGTCTGACCCCCCAGGCGGTCTCCCCGCAGGATTGAAGCCCAGGAAGTGCATCTTCTGCGGGGAGACGTTTGGCACGGAGGTGGAGCTCCAGTGCCACATTACCACCCACAGCAAGAAGTTCAACTGCCGCTTCTGCGGCAAGGCCTTCCACGCCCTCGCCCTGCTGGAGCGCCACCTGCGGGACAAGCACTGCATCTTCGACGGGGGGAACGTCACCGGGAACGGCTCGGGGGCGGCCAGCGGCGGCAGCCAGAACGGGACGCCCAACGGCATCGGGCAGTCCTCCAAGCGAGGCGGGGGAGGCGGAGGGGGAGGGGGAACGGCAGAGAGGCAGACGGTGGCGGCGGCCGAACAGGCGGACCTCCAGAACCTGCTGTTGAAGAACGCGGCGGCGGCGGCGGCAGCCGGGGCAGACGCCAACAGCCACGAGGCCAGCGGCGGGGAGGAGGAGCTGGACCACGCCGAGCCCATGTACGCCTGCGACATCTGCGGCGCCGCCTACACCATGGAGTCCCTGCTGCAGAACCACCGCCTGCGGGACCACAACATCCGCCCGGGCGAAGACGACGCTGGTAAACTGATGAGAAAGAACTATGTTTAAATGCAGAACCTTTTTGTATCCATTTTATTTAGTACCTGTATCTACCTGTTAGTAGTAATTTAAAGAGCCGTGTAAACATTCTTCATCATATCTATACCTACTTGCTTTGAATAAATAGCCAATCTACTGTATATTTATAAGATAAATGAAACATTTGTATATCTTTTATTGTCATTATTATAAGAAAAATATTATTATTATTATTATTATTATTGTTATTATTAACATTATGATGATGTATGATGCTGACGGTGGTGATGATGATGATTTTGTACCAACCAGGCTCTCGGAAGAAGAAGGCAGACTTCATCAAGGGGAACCACAAGTGCAACGTGTGCTCCAGAACGTTCTTCTCGGAGAGCGGGCTGCGTGAGCATGCTCAGACACACCGCGGGCCAGCCAAACACTACATGTGCCCCATCTGTGGCGAGCGATTCCCCTCCCTGCTCACCCTGACTGAACACAAGGTGCTTTGAACGTCCACCGCTCTAAAAAGGCGTATGTGTGGCGTATATTCTTCAACAATAGATGGTGTTAACCCTCCCGCTGTCCTATGGGTCAAAATGCAAAAACATTTTTGGTGCCACTAGTAGCCGAGGACAGCCGAGTT
>JAODUG010000021.1:3819160-3831380 GCA_027564795.1 Aphredoderus sayanus | reverse complement strand
TCACACACCTCAGTGTGTTAGTAGAGATGGCCACTATCACACACCTCAGTGTGTTAGTAGAGATGGCCACTATCACATACCTCAGTGTGTTAGTAGAGATGGCCACTATCACATACCTCAGTGTGTTAGTAGAGATGGCCACTATCACATACCTCAGTGTGTTAGTAGAGATGGCCACTATGCCTTCGGGACACTGCTCGGAGGCAAAGCCAGACGCATACTCCAGGGTCTCGTACGACAGGGGAGTCAGGTGGAAGCGGGACTGGTAGGAATAGCTCAGCCAGGAGCGGCTGGACATCGCCAGCACCTGGGAGAGGTTGGGACACAATGTGAGTAGCGGGAAGAAGGATCTTAAAATGGAAAATACGTGCACACAATCTAAATCGACCGACTTACAGCTTCTTGTCCCTGCATCCTGACTCGGAAGAGTTTGACAGGTCGAGACCCCAGGTATCGGGTTCTAGTGTCCGAAAGGTCACCGGTTACCGGGTCCAGAACTGTTCTCAGCAGCACACCGTTCTGTAAAACAAACAAGACACACAATTGTATCAGTGCTTTCCTGGACTGCACAATCTACAAGCAAAGCCAGGTATAAGCCAAGGGAAACATAAATGGTCAACCGATTTATATAGCGCTTTTCGGAACTTCTGGACACTCGCGCTGTACATGATTGCCTCACATTCACACACCTATGGTGGTGTGTCAGCCATGCAAGGCGCCATCCAACCACCGGGAGTAGTCAGGGTTAGGGGTCTCACTCAGGGACACCTGTGACACTTGCCAGGGGGGCAGCGGGATTCGAACCGGCGCTACCGCACCATAAAACCATATGCATGCGTGCATGGACAGCAAGGGCTGGAGGCGGACCACCGAATGCATTTGTACCTGCAGTCCTATGTTGAGGTAGAGGAAGCCGATGCTGCCCTTCTCTCCCAGCTCATCCTGCTTCTCCACCCCTCCCATCTCCACGATGCACAGAGCCTCTGGCTGGGCCGGCAGCGCCTGCATACTGAGGGGCTGCAAACAGTCCTAGAGACGAAAACAGGACCCCTACTATCAAGTACTGTGCAGTGAGATAAGAAAAGCGAGATACTTTATTCAGGGACAGAGAGAGAGCGAGCAATAGACAGCAAGAATAGAGAGAGAATAAGGTTGAGAGAGGGCAAGATAGGGGGAGAAAAAGAGAGCGTCGGGGGAGAGAGAGAGAGAGAGACAGAGCAGGGGCCTCCTAGAGCGTGGAGGAGAGAGAGAATAAGGGGTCCAGGGAGATGATGCAGACAGACAGACAGACAGACAGAGACAGAGAGCGGGGGCCTACCGAGGGGTCCAGGGAGATGATGCGGACAGTGTTGTCGGCCAGTCCCACAGCCAGGAAGCGGGAGCGCTGCTCCCCGGGCGGCACGTTGGCCAGGCTCATGCACACCACGTCTGCAGACATCTCCTTCCGCTCCGTGTACTCGTTCAGCTGGCCTGACTGCAGGAGCACAGGGGGCAGGACAGACACATCACCACCATGTAGCGTGCTGCCGCCCACGGCATTGCTGAGGACCATAACCACACCCAAGGCTATTTCTATATCCCTTAACCCTCCCGCTTTCCTGTGGGTCAAAATGACCTGGTGCCAACCGCAACACGGACATATGACATTTGGCGGTTGGCTCCCTCTTCTGGTAGTCTGCTGAAATACCTTAGGACAGCGGGAGGGTTAAGGACATGACAGTGTCTGCCCTGCTCCCCCACCCGGGCAAGGAAGAGACTTCCATAAACACACCGCGGGTAAAAGAAAAGTGGATAACACTGTGGGAAGGGAACACAAAAGAAGCACTAGGTGCCAAAAGGGCAACAACAATAAGAATTGTTGTCCAGGAAGTAAGGTTTACTTCAATATCCCCCCCCACTCCATCGGTCAGTCGCAGGGTCTGAAAGGAGTACTTCAGTCCAACATGACATTTAGCCAGGACTGCTCTGAGTAAAACAGATGGGTTGACATTCTACATAAGTGTAAAAACACCAGCTGGAGTTTAGATGTTTAGTTTAGCTCCCTTACCGGGTCCATCTCAAAGTAGACGAGTTCTCCTCCCGTGAGGGCGATGACCACCTGACGCTGGTTCACAGCACAGCGGACAATAGTTTTCTTTCCAGGGGTTTTCCACTCGTTCACACGCTTGTCAGCTCGGATGTGGCGGATACCATCGGGGTACACCTGGCCAGAGATGGCGAAGGAAAAACACCGGTTCACTTCTTTCTCCACCGCCGCAGAACATAACCCACCTCTAACACACAGTGTATACAGGGGGAGCTCAAAACCATCATGACACCGACCTGCACAAGGGCATCTTCACCAAGCAAGGAGCATGACAGTGTGGGCGTGGTTCCCAAGAAACCAGAATCCGTCACTTCCTCCACTGTCTCGCCAATAGAAAGAACCAGGGTGGCGTTGACGAAAGACACAATGATGTAGGCATCAAACTCATCTAACGAGAAAAGAACAACAGGGAGGGTTAGACACAACCGAGTTAGGATGACAATAATGTAACCTAATACGCAACGTAAAGAAGAAATAGACCAATCAGCCTAATGTAAATTAGTGCAATCAGCACTGGGACAGACTCATTACATCAGTTTAAGCACCATAATCTAATAACATTTGAAGTCTCAATCGTCATATCAAATCTAGTTTTATACCACTGTACCATCTTGAAAATGCACACATGCAAATGAGTTCACATTATCTAGAAGAATAACAATTGTGTCATTCTGACTCCCAGTGGCCAGAATGATACACAACTATGACTTCAATCACAAATGTCCTGTTTGCTCAGGGTGTAAGATAAGATTTGCCAGCAAAAGTCAAAGTGAAACATCTTCAAAGTGAAACTAAACTGTAATCTAATACATGGTCTCCCCCAAGGTTACACATGACGGAACAAAGCCAAATAGCAGTGACTCAAAACCACATGACTTCTAATAAAAAGAAAGTCTAAATACTTTCTATACAAATACAAAAAGTGACAGTTTACCACCTTCTCATGAGTCATTGGGAAAAACATGGGAATAACTGCCGTTTACCTTCCACATGTCTGCGTACCGTCCACACGGCATTGGGGTTACCAGGCAACTCAGACACAGCCATCTCAGACACCTAGTAAGAGGGGCAGGGGGGAGAACATGAGCACCGGAAAGGAAATAAAATACTATTACTGAAGAGAGGCACTTTTAAAACATTAATAATGAATGCTCTGCTGAGATCAGATTTAAAAAATTAAAACTCCTCACATATTTATTCAGAGAAGAGACATGATAAAACTCATCACCTCTTCAGCAGAAGGCATACACTAATCAGCGCATGGATACGTTACTAGGGAGCCGTGTGTAAATGTACCTCCAGTCCATGCCTAAGGACCCTCAAAGTAGACTTCGGCCCTCTTCCGCATGCCACATACAACTGAGGAGTGTCCTCATTCGCCAGATCAGCTATCTGTCAAGCAGAGGGTACACGGGGCAAAATAGTTCACAGCCAATCACAGTAGAAGCTTTTATTGAGCAAATTCTATGAAAGTCAATCACTAACCGATCTTACATTGCCATTCGCTGAGTTAGCATCCACCTAGTAGGTGCCAGACACCTATAACCACCACTAATTATATTTGGGTGAGTATACATGTTAAATCAGGTAACCATGAATGAATAAACCACCATGTAGTATGTTACTGAGCCAATGGCTGTCTTCTGAATGTAGGCTGCTGACTGACAAACACTAGGGAAAATATAAAAATAAAAAAACAATAAAACATGCACACACCTGACAAGACATGATGGGCGACAGGTTCTCCTGCTCGTCGACCAGCACCAGGTTCTTGAGGGGGCGGGGCTGGAAGAAGAAGGTGTCCCCCTCTTCCAGTGGCATGGCGGAAGAGAACTCTGGCTCTTCATCATCATCGCCCAAGTGAGCTATCTGGTATAGATAACTAAGGAAATAGATAAGTAAAATTAAGTTAAAGGAATTTGGTGTTACTAAAAACACTAAGATAGAGGTTGAGTTAAGCCCAAAATACATAACATCTTGGTATATTTGTGAGGACTTGGCCTGTCTTGGTGTATATTAATGATCCCCATAAATGGATTGAATGAATGCAGAAATTCCAGAGGTAAATTGCTAGTAGTTATAGTTTCAGCCTGTATGTTGAACACCACTCTACACAATAAAGCTGAATAATATAAAATAAAATATATATATATATAAATGGGGACTTACTGGTTTCCAAACTCTGATGACACAAACAGAAAACCAGTTTTCAGAACACACATGGCCGTTGCCACAGGGATGGTGTCAAAATACTTCATTCGGATTTCTGTAACCTAGGAAATTACAGACTGGTTCAGAACAAAAACAGCCATTTTTAGCCTGCCAAAAGACTGTTTGGATTTGTGGGTTTGTTTATTCAAGCATTAAAGTTTCAATGGCCTTGGAACCGTCTAATATGTATAACGTAGAGCCAAATATGCAACAAAAAAATAACCCCTGCACTCATGTTATAATTTATTTAGGTAAGAGATTCCATTCGAAAATTCAGCCCAAACAACTGTTTACCCTACACTGGTTATTACACATTCCAATGACCCTAGTAGGTCAGCTTACCATCTCTTCGTCTGTCTCTAGGGTGACCTTAAAGATATCCCCCTGCTCAGTCTGAGCTAGGAAGAAGAACATGGACTTGGTTTTGTGGGTGGCCGAGCAGACAAATATCATCCCACGTTCTGGGTCATCCAAGTCATTCTATAAGCACAAATTCAGGGACAAAGGGTAAAGTTGAAGGTGGCTAAAAATTAAGCAGTAAAAAAAAAATTTATGAAAATAAATCAGTTAAGGGATTCTCTGATTAACAATTCTGACAAACGCCATTCTTTGCATATATAATAAAAAAATACAAAATAAATAAAAAAATAAAAAAATTAAATACACGTTTATTCATTCTCTGAAAAATAAAGTGGAAATTGTTTTAGAGCCTGCAGTATACACACACACACACGCTCCTCGATTACGGCAAAAATAAATCATACTGGAAGCACAGTCAGATACGTCATTTGCCTGAGCATAAGCCTTACCCTGCGTCTTGGGATAGGACAGCGGATGTCAGGCTGGTCGCCAAAGTTCTTATAAGTGATGTAGTTTTCTGAGCAAATTAGAACTCCACTGGGTCCATCAGCACCACCAGGAACTAGACAGCAACAGAAACATACAGTAACATGAGCTACACATTTTATTTTAAAACAGATGGCGTATCCCTTGTAATGCAGCAACATGTTTGTTAAATAAAACAATATACCTTTACTTTATAAAGTAGATCATTTATCTAAAAAATACTTTTACTTTATGCATCACCCAACAGCAACTGCAGTATGCCAATAATACTTAATATACTGCCCATTTGTGATGTAACACAATTAGCCACTGCACAGAGAGAACACATCACTGACTCAGCTCTAAGACAGCTTATGAGGCAGAGCTGACTCAGATCCTTAAAAGTCCTTAATATTGACCTTCATACTTTATTAGAACCCTTATGTAATGAGATATATATATTTAATGATATAGATAGATTATCTTTCAAATTACCTGTTATAAGGAAGTTTCCATGCTCCTCCAAAGCTTCACTGTACTTGCGAACCACGTGATTCAAGCCCAGGTCAAGCTCATAGAAGGTCAATGTCTGCTGTGTGTTGGCTGCGGCCTCTCCTGTGGGGTCATTGTCGGCTTCCTGGAGAGAGCACACTCAGGAGGCTTAGTGGCATTCAGTAATCAGACTGAACTAACCGAGTGATGAGGTCTATAGCCCAAAATACACAATTGCCGCAGACTTTGAAGCAAGTCGAGTTACTGGGTGTTAGAAATCACAACAGCCTTGCATGCTTGCAAGCATGTACAGTAAATAGACAAAGCTGTATAGCTGGAACATAACAATGAAAGCTATAGTCTTGGTAATTGTGTTGTCATTACTTAAATCCAGTTCGAGTGTGCCGAGATCAGAGACATTGTTTCCACATCAACAGTCAGAGAAGAGACATGTGAATCTCATCACTTCTACAGCATTTGCCTTTATACAGTGCATGTGCCTTTTGTGTTGCCTTACTTCATAGTCCATTTCCAAGCAGGCAAACATGGGATTTTCAAAGCCCACATCCACTCCCACGACATGGTAGACTAGTGTGTTGGCTTTGTGAGCCTCTAGCGGGGAGGAGATGGTCAGTCTGGCGGCTGCATCTCTGTTCAGAATATAGACCAGCTTCTGTTTCTCTATTGCGCCTGTACAAAACACAGCAGAGAAAGATGTGTTGATCAAGAATTTACACAGCAAACATAAATGCAGCAGCAGGGCAGGTGAAAGCGACGGACCATTTATCTATTTTACACAATGAAGCCTACTGTATAGATTTCATTTGTTACACACCGTGTAGCAATGGAGATGCATATATTGCTCAGTCATTTGTCATAATTATCAGAATATCTGCAGGTTTCACCTAGTCAAATCTATGACTTTTTAAGACCATTACGAATTACATTTAAGACCTAGATCACGACACAAGAAAAAACAGCCACAAAATTATTTGCAAAGTAAATATACATTTGTTCATATGTAAACATAGTACTGAACACAGGTTAGATGCACGTTTTTTCTACAATGGCGCCAGTTTGTGGATGTGTGAGTGAGAGTGTGCACTACATTAATCTAAGCTCTTCTCATTTAGCCAGAATCTGCTCAACGTTGGTGAGCTTAGCTGATTTCTATTTGCTGGCCCTCCTCCCACCTGAATGATTTGCGATGTCAGAGTAGTTGACCTAGCAAAAGATAGAACTACAACACCTTTGGAAAAATAAAATGGAAAAAATAAACTAAAACTTCTATTGCGCTGCGGGAGCATTTCAATGAGCGTTAGAGAAAGCGTTATATGGACGTTGGAAATATAAAAATGATTTAAGACCGATTTGGATTTAGAAATGTTATACTTAAATAATAACAACAATAATAATACTTTTTAACCCTTGTAATGTCACTATCTCTTTGCGGCAGATAGGGGGCGCTAAACCTAATTCTACAGCTTACACAGACATGATGTGCACTGCTGGCACAAGGTGTGATTTTGTAACCAGAGGACAACTAGAGTTAAAATGCAAAAAAATAAAATAAAAAATAAAAATACATAAATAAATAATTAATTAATAAATAAATACATACACACACACAGCAATGCCAATTGAAAAACACAAATCATACACAATCAGATGGCGCCGCCGTGTGGCCAAATACGATATTTCTGAGTACATTACGAGGGTTAAGACCCCGCGGAAACCCTGAATTAGAATATTTGCAGTGGAGCACCTTACATACGGTATTATACATTTTTAAAAAGGTACCACCACCTCCCCATCAGCTACCACCATGAACCAAATATATTTCTGTGGGAACTAAATATCGCTTCTTACCGATCATGACAGCTCTGCCCTTTGGGTCAACAGCCAGGAATTGTCCAGGGACAATACGTCTGCATCCACTCTTTCCAAAGGTCTCCTGGTGGATCTTCTCAAACATGTTCTTGGATGGATGGTATTCCAAGATGACGATACGGCCACTGTCACTGCCCACTACAATGTAATCTACAACACACAAACAAGTAGTAAAGCTACAGTCAGCATAAACGTGCTGCAGCTCTAAAGGCAGAAGAATAGACTTTAGTCGATGCCCACTCAAGTTCAATTAATCATGAGACATTGGTAGAGATTACACGAACTAATCAATATCCTATATATCATGAAGAGAGAGAGAGATAGATAAATAAATAGTTGTTTGGAGCCTTAAATATTACCTTTAGTTCCTCCCGTGAGTCTGAAGGCCATTAAGGACCTTATGATGCCAAAAACTTCCATTGTGAGCAAGGTGTGAACCTTCCCTGTGTTAGCATCTGGTCTCAACAACTCTAAGATCTTCCCACGGGAAACAACAATTTCCTGCATTTTGGTTCCTGCAAAGACATAACAATCTAAGCATATACACTCCATAGTCCACTTGATTAAACTAAAAGCTAGCTATGGTCAAAATGTGTGTGTCTCACAGCAGGGGACGTTTAAACTGAGGTACATCCCCATGGTAACTTATGCTAAACATCCAAGCTGTTTTAAAGTGAGATAGGTTCCAGATCAGAGATGAAAAAAGGATCTTGGACAATCTACTGTTACAAAAGTGATCAGATTATTCTGAAATGTATGGAATACAGTATTTTCATCCCCATGTAATTAGCAAAACAAACTGTTAACCCTTATAATGTCCTCTAGGTCAAAATGACCCAAATCTCTAGCTCTTTGTGGCAGATAGAAGGCACTAAACCTAATTTTACAGCTTACACACACATATGATGTGCACTGCTGGCACAACAATGTGTGTTTGAAACCCAAGGACAACAGGAGGGTTAAAAGGCAGGAAAAAACAACATAAATATATAAAGAAATAATTAATAAATAAATACACACAGCAATGCCAATTGATAAACACAAATCATACACAATGAGATGGTGCCACCGTGTGGCCAAGTACTATATTTCTCTGAGTACATTACGAGGGTTAAGAGCACCTAAATGATAAACGAAAATATTCTCAACAGAAGGAATCATTTGTTCGATTTTCCATCCACGGACTGCACAATTTATTCATAGGTTACGTTAGGCAACGCTTCCTTCAGATATATGTAGTATCCCATTGCATGTACGGTACACAACTTTCTATATTTAGTGAGATGAGTGGTAATTTCATTCTCTTCACCTATTTGTTGTGCGATGAGAAATCTATGTTTTCTCAAGTGTTCAAAGAAAGAAAACAGAAGAACACAAAAAAACAACATAGATTGGTTTGTTATACACCAGTCCATGTTTTGGTCATGTGTATGACCTGTGTAAACTCTGTTGAACAACACAAAATGTCTCTCTGCTGTATTCTCTACAGGCGCCATAGAGAAAGAGAAACAGAAGCTGTCTGTTTAAGAAGTCTATATTCTGAACAGAGATGCAGCCGCCAGACTGACCATCTCCTCCCCGCTAGAGGCCCACAAAGTCAACACACTAGTCTACCATGTTGTGGGAGTGGATGTGGGCTTTGAAAATCCCATGTTTTCGTGCTTGGAAATGTACTATGCCATAGCAACTACGCAGCTGTATTAATCTAAAAGAGGGTGAGAATAGGAATAAAAAATAAGTTAGTTTGCTCTCAATTTCTTTGCTTAGAAGATAGTACAGAGAGTAACAGTGTCCTCCTTTCGATACATGAGCATTGCAGCAAGTATACTGGCATTTGAGTACAGAGCTGGATTGGACACTCACAGACACTGTTCTTAGCATATGGTGTCCTTAACCCTCCCGCTGTCCTAAAGTATTCAGCAGACTACCAGCAGAGGGAGCCAACCACAGAATGCCATGTCTCTGTTGTCGTTGGCACCTGATACTGGAGAGTGCACTGGGTCATTTTGACCCATGGGACAGAGGGAGGGTCAAGCAATCAGGTATGAGGGCCAAACACATAACATGCACTGATCTTACCAGAGAAATTTCCATGAATGGCGTGCGTGATGCCAGTAGCACGCTGTAGGGTGATATTGTAAAGAAACATGGCTGCCTGCAATTAGTTCCACTAGGTCCTATGGAAGCCAGGTAAAGAGCCCTAGGTAAACAAAAACAAACAACATAGAAAGACATACTGACAATAGAATGAACTAGACAGTTGCAGTTATGAAAACGTAATTATCTTTTTAACTGTTAATTCAGCAGTTTCCAAACAATTACATATAGGTATGTATTTATATTACATATTTAATTTTAAAATGTAGAACTACAATATTAATCTAAAGGATTAATGTTAACGTAAAGTACACCTATGAGCTGAGCTCAAAGTGTAATATTGCACAATAAACCTGCAATAAACTCGTAACACTACCAGTACCTTACGTTACACCTACTGACTACGTATAGAGTACAGTGAAATATAGCAAATGTTGGTCGCCATTTAAGCTATCGCTTACCACAGGTGAATTAGGTGTTAGGAATTAAAATTGGCTTCCTTTATTCAGAAAGTTGGTGAAAACTGTACACGACTATTTAGCTATCATGCTAGTGGTTAGCCTAGCAACATTCATTCATACAAAGGGACACTTCTATAGTGTAAATGACATCCACTTCTTTCACAAACCCACACATAAAAATGGCATTAGGTTTAAGCAGCTGTGTAGATATTAAGGATAATAATTTTACCAGCGTGCAGTAAGTGATGTTTTTGATTTAAATTGGATAGAGTTGCATCCGATATTTCAACTGCTTGCAACTTCACAACGAAATCGACCCGCCGCCGTTTACGGGTCCGTCGCCAAATTGATGTCGTCATCTTGAGGTGACCCAATAACTGCCTGGTTATTTATGATACTACATTTGAAGGATGTAGTAGCATATATGTCCAGTAGATGGCAGCACAGGTGTTTATAGAAAACTACCGAACAGCGTAGAGCTACGTTTTCTTGTCTTACAAAATATACATAGCATAGCATTGCAATCTGAATCAAACTGAGCACATTTCTTTACCTGGTGACAAAGAAAGGTCACCTTTAAGTGCAAAAAAGTTAGACTGAACAATGTAGGGATAGGGCTGTGCGAAGTTCTCATGTATTAGTACAACATATACTTTTTTAATTGTATTGCATCCTGAAGTACATTCCAAATGAGCACATATCTCTTTACGTCACCTTAAAGTGCATAAAATAGGGTGATACATCAGATAACCCTTTATTGGTGATACATATTTTCAAAGTAATTCTTACATCAGTTATTCTGTATTTCTAACTGCGAACAAGAAATTGGTTGTTCACACAAGACATGCCACTTTGATAATAAAAACCTGTGTGAATATTTTACAGCAACGATCTTTGAATGCCTATTCTCATATTACATTTAAATGTACAAAAAAACAGGCTATATCTGGCAATTTCACATTTGAAGACTTCAAAACAGTTCATGCGGTTGAAGGCAGGTCAGATTCGCGCTAGCGCTCTTGGGCGGGCCTTCAGGTCGATGAGTGGTAATTGGTCCTTCATTCAAGTCAGTTAGTTAAAGCCAATCGTTCGTGAAAATACGTAATAGGTACACAATTAATAAACGGTACTATTTAGCATAGCATATCCTATATTTGACCGTGCATTTCCAATTACAAAAACTACAGACGTACGCTTGCAGGTTCGTTGCAGCTTATTAGCTGTATGGTCGTGGGGGTGCAGGGCAGAGTGCTGGTCTTTTTCTGGGACTGTCGACCAGCGAGGAATGCCCTCCTAGCGAAGACACGATCACCGCCGCCCGACTTGACGTGCAGGACATGGTCTTTGTCGACTGAAAACAGCATCATCAGTAATTTTTATCTTGCGACAAGGGATCTATGCGTAGCGTTGGAACATCTGGAATATGATGGGGTTGCACCTTATAGTTATATGGTTTGCACTGGTTGAAAACGCAATGTAGCCTTTAATTCACTCGTTTAGCCTGCTTCTTTAGTGATCGTGTTATCACTCGTGCACTATCACTCTAGACAGAGTAAAAAACAATAACATGACATTCCGGTGAACGCTATAGTGCCCTAATCCGGAGCCGATACATGCACAATACTGGAAGCAGACTTGTTATATTGAGCTGAACCAGCGTTTGAAAAGACCGGCATTTGAAAACCAGGTTTGGGCATTTCACGCAGAGGTTTGCAGAAACAACCATGTTAATAAGGTGAGAACTTGTTTTTTTTTTTTTTCATTCCATAGCCTACATACATTTTAAATAACATTTCACATATATTTAACAAATACAGGCATAGCTGTGAATGAAAGTGAGGGTGTGAACTTGAGAACACTATCCATGCATCGTTCAGCCTCTCGTCGGTGGTCCTGTCGCTGTGACGGGGCTATCGGCTTTTGTCTTCTCCTGCCGGGGCTCTACGGGATCATGCTCTACTACGGGTTCACTCTTACCCACCATTCATCTTATCTTATTTTAACACATGGCCTCCTTTAAACTCCCGTTTCTCTTATTCATATTTCGGTAGAGAGACTGGTTTGTTGTTCCTTCACCGGTCCCTTTCTCCATTTTCTCCCCAATATGTCCCCGTCTCTGCTTTCTGTCGGTTGCTGGTGGGGGGGGGGGGGGGGGGGG
>JAODUG010000021.1:3778153-3794575 GCA_027564795.1 Aphredoderus sayanus | reverse complement strand
TAAAACAAAGTTATTTTTAGATGTATTATGTATTTATCTCTTTACAAAAGCATACAGGTCTTTGGACCTTCTGTTGTCCACTGTTATGTATTACAGCAGACATGATGCAAAACATGAGTCCTTACATGATTAGGCTTATCTCAGGCTTACTCTTTGACCCCAACAATGTTGATGGTATATTGACAATCACACTTCCTCTACGTGAGACTAGGGCTGCTCGATTATGGAATACATCATAATGGCGATTCATATTGAAATCATGATTATTTAACACAATTAATAGTATGCTGATTCTCTCCCTCCTCCATTCGAACTCGCTCTGATTTTTTAAATGTCAACTGATAATCACAAACAGGACTGTTAAATGTTTGTAGTTGTACTCGACTGGTTGTCAATATTGCTGCTTTAATTGTCATTTATTTAGGATAACAATATTTTGGTCAAGAATAGTCAAAAAAGAGGACACTGGCATGGGATGGCAGCGGAGCTGATGGGTACCCATAGTGGGGAAAGTTGTTGCTGTGGGGTTGAAATAGTTATTCAACTTTAATTCTGTGTTATTCAACTTTAAAGTAAGCAAATACACCAATTGTCAAATTCACTGTCTACTGTCCACAATGCTTAAATAATCTACACAGCCCTGGCTCTGTATATGGGAACGCAAAGTGGTGCAGACCGCACCACACAACACTTTTTTAACCTTGCATTTCAATGTGTGCCAGCTGTGCTTCTGCGCCCTATGGCATTCATTCTCCAGATTGACTGATAGACAAACAGCCTTCCATTATTAGCTTGCATAGACATTATGGCAGAGAGACATCCTAATTTATAATTTTACATGTCCGGGAAAAGAGGACGTATGGCCAGCCTAGTTTAATCTACATTTGTTTGATTAGCTACTGGAAGCTCCGCTGTTGAATGAACTGAATAAATCACGCTGCTCGCGACTTCACTATGCAACGGTAACAGCATTTAACCCTTTAAACGTAATATACAAAATAATCTTTTTTTTTGTTAATCAAGCTGTTTTTGTAATCGTTGGATTACAGCATACAGTACTGTGCAAACGCAACCTGGTTGGAAGCTCCCGGAACAACCAGAAAACAGGTTTCTTTCCTCGTTTATCTTTTTTTTTTAATTCATAATACTCCTGAACACAACTAGCTGTGATTGTTTGGTGCACACTGCAGTCTTTCATCCACTGCCACGTACAGTGTAGTAACTGCTGCTCAACCACACACACACACACACACACCCCCCTCCAACCACAGATGCCCTGTATCCTGACCCCACCTAATGCACGCACACACCCCCTCCAACATCAACACAGCCAGATCCAGCCCCCCGCCAAGCACAAGATACACAATCCCCTGCAGATAGCAAACCACACAGAGAAAGAAGAAAAACTGCCTGTGGTTCTAACACAAAGGAACATTGTGTGTCTGGCAGTTGGCCACCATCACGCACCAACTTAGATTACAGACTTTCAGGTGCCTTTGCCTGCTGCCTTTCGGCAAGCTTCAAGGCCCTGAAAGGTTCAATTACTTGACCAAAATGGCCGCCAGACTTACTGGGGATGTATTTGAGCGTGCGGAACACTTTGCGCTGTGGCGTCACCCGCTTGATGTAGGGGTGGTCCTCCAGGCTGAGGAGGTTGCTAGGCGACGCCTGGCGAATGTGGACCAACTCAAAGTCACTGGGGAAGTCGGAGGCCGGGTTCTCCCTGGGAACGATGTGCCAATCCAAGTCTTCCGCCTTAGTGTTCTTTAGAGCACTGCTAATGTACAGGCTGCGGGCTTTAGCAGAGAAATAGCCTGTGAAGGCTACGATATACTCTGTAGAGAGGTGAAAGGGAGCAGCTCAGACATCCACAGCTTGTACAATGTCCGTAACAGTTTTAAAACTCTGGTCTAATAGAGCTTTATTACAAATCATAAGGACTAATAAACCTATGTTGAACCAGTTATAATCATGGTATCATAGCATTACTGGGTTGATAGTTTAACTCACAAATAAAGACACCCAAGTTCGGTGCATTTCTGAAAACAGCAAAAGGTTACATGTTACCATAGCAATGCTGCCAGTCATGGGAGAGACAATACAGCCATTATAACGGTGTGTAAGCCACACCTAGGTGTGTCTAGGATGGAGCCTGTGTTTCTACAGTGCAGGTTCAGAGGTCAGAAATAAATATGGTATTGTCACTACTAAATAAGATTCTTTTACATCCAAATCCTGTGTTTGTTACATTCAAAATATATTGTAAATAGGGTACCACGTCAGTACAAATGGGTACAAACTAAACTCACCATGTTCAACCACCTTTGAGGCGAACTCCAGCTTGACTGTGAGCTCGGAGCAGTTGGAGAACAGCTGGCTGTCCGGTTCGTGGCTGGGGGCATGATCAGAAGGTAGTTCGGCTCCTCCCTGTGCCATTCCCACCGCAGGCAGGTATCCACCCAACAGCCCCAGAAGCATGGGCACCCACACAAGTAGCAAAGGCATTCTGCATTCCTCAGCAACACAGACCATTAGTAGATAAGCCCACGTGGGATCTACCAAACTCCAAGGGGAGCACGGTTTTAGATTTAAAAAACAAAAATAAAAAAATATATCAGTGGACAGGATACACCGTTTGGGACGCAGCAGTTCAGGTCCAGAAGCTGCTTGTGGCCTGAGCACCTTGATTCATTTCTTTCTTCGTTTTCTCTCCATGTTTGTAGTCCAAGGTGGCGATCAGTGTTGCTGCCAGACTACAGACATGGCTGCCATTATGAAAACCAGGAAGGGAATCCAGCGGAAAACCAGGCGATAAACAATTAAAGTCAAGGAGGGTCCTCCAACTACCCTTGTACTGCAACCCTTTTATTCTTCAGCCCCTGTAGAGAAATATAAAATAGAATAATCACTAGAAAGAAATTACAATGATAAAGGCGAATTATTTGAAACAGCTTGTGACAAACTAAAAAAATAAATAAATAAATGTATAATTAAAAAAAATCTATGAATTAAAAAACACCACCCCAACTCAAAATTCCTTGTAAGGTCTGTAATGTTAAAGAGCTCTGTGAAATAATACTCCCAGGAAGTAGTCATATTTTCTTGTTCTGAAAAGATTCAGCCATAGGGCCTAATGCACTTCCTTGTAAATTGGAGTGCATGCATGGATCCCATTATGGTACACACCTATACAGTGCCTGAATCGCTTGATTTGACTTTGTTGTATGCTACACAAACTTACAATAATTGCCACAGTTAAGGAAAGTAAAGTGAAGTCAAACTGGGGGTAGGATTTCCCTTTACAGCACATTTCATTAGCAGAAACGTAAAACCATTGCATTTATTGGCCGCGCATGACTGAGTGAGTGTTTTGGTCTTTCCGGTATTATCTGTGTGTCCCACATTCAGAGAAAAGACCCGAGAGTAGACAGTGGAGCATCACTGTCATGTTGACCACTCCTTCCTCATTTAGCCAGTCATAAAGAGTGTGTGATACCCTGGGGGGATGGCACAGTTAGCAGACAGGTGAGATAACAGGTGGCCTAAGCCTACTACTGCCAAGACGGAGTACAGTAACAGGGCCAAGAGCACCTCACAATCAAAACAAATCACTAACATGAGGGACTTATTTTATTTTCACAATCTGCCTATTTTGTAGGTCTCCCTTCCATTAAAAAGCAACAATTGATGTTAAAAGGAAATTATGTTAATACTGATGCTACTACATATTGCAGGTAGACCCACCAAGCTACATGCACATTCAAGTCTAGCTGGAGTCAGTGACCTGAGAGCAAGACAGATCCTGGAGGCTAGCACTTCCTGTCTCACCAACCCGGTGGTGGCCAGGACATTTTTTAAGCCCTCTTCCAACACCAAATCTTAACTAACTAATCCTTAATTACATTTAGCGAGAACGATTCCACTGCTAAGCCTTAGCCAACCCAGCGCGCATAGCCCTGCTACACAGTCAAATGCTTGTCGTTGAAACACAAGCCATAGGTTGTATGGCTGTTAAATGAGAAGGCCATGTAGGCCTGTGTGTCTGTTTATCACATCCTGGTAGTAAAGCCGAGATAGAGAGATAGAGATAGAGATGTATATATAGAGAGCGAGAGCGAGATAGATAGATAGATAGATAGATAGATAGATAGATATATCTGAATTGCATTTGCTTTTTACTTTTAATTGTCATACTCTCTGGCGTGGGTGGGCACATTCTTAAATGTATCCTTAATAACACATTAGGTAAAAGATAATGGGAGGGAAAGGAGACTCAAATTACTAGTTTAATCTTAAAGCCAGCTGCCTGCAAACTAAAGGCTACTGGATCATACTCTGGGCTGTAGAATGGTCCAACACAGGTTAGAGCAGGGCTGTAAAATACAAGTTGAAGCCACATGTGTTGACATCACACCAAACCACAAAAATGGCAGCAATACTAGATTACTACCTAGACACCCACCAACCTCCAAGACTAAAGAAAGACTATAGAAAGACTCATCACTGCCTCTCAAATTTGTTAGTGCATATTCTGTGAATGGAGGAAATATCCTCTTAAGTAGTTTACTATTCAATGCAAATTTTAATACACCAAGAGTGCTTGGTTAACATTTAACAGGCCACATGGGCAAAGCCAAACAAACAAAGCAACACGTTATACGTAAATCGACTGATGATTATGATCTATGACTACCAAAATGACGAATCTGTGAACATCCGCAAGCCAGTCAACAAACAGTTATTGATTTCCAATGCAACCTAAACATGAAATATGTATGCGAAATATATAGTCGGAGGTGTACATTATGAGTTCTTATTATTCTACAGTGTACGTTATGAGTAACATTATGGTATATTCAGTAACATTACATTTACATACATTTCTAAACAACGCGTCGTCATAATAACGCTGAGGTTAATGCAAAACATCATGGCATATATCTGTTACGGTAGCCCTCCCATATTCACGTGCAATATTGAGATACATCTATTTATATATTTGTAATACATTTGTGTTTGTACATTGAAGAAATATGTTCAGAGTATTGGGAACAGGCAGTAGTCTATCACATGCGCACAACTAGCCTCGCTAGCAAGGATTTTTCCTTGGGATGGACCCAATTGTCCTTATACTCACCAAGTTAGCTCACTAGCTTTGCCAGGTAAAATGTTATTTGTCTCTGTATCATTTAACCTCTGCGTGTGGTGGACTGACTGGCGTTCAATACCATTACCTCCATCGAAGAAAAGCTAGCAAAAGCAAACTCTGCTTTACCACTGACGTCTCTCGTTGTTCTGGGTTGCCAGATGTGGAAATGTTATCCTCCTAAAACTACAAAATGAACTACACACAAAAAGGAAGTTCACTTGTATGCATATGTGAGTTTGTATGACTTCCAAAATATTACAGTTTATGCTCCCTTTTTAAATGATTAATATACCAGATTATTCAAACCTGTAATCCTCAAGGCATCCATCACCAGTTCTGTTGAACCTACTATGGCTGTAGTTGCCTATGTATTTAACACTCAAGCAACTCAAGATGCGTGTTTGCCAGCAGAGGGCGTTTGATACATCCGGGCAATTACAGTGAGAGAGATGTAAAGCTTGCCAGGTCCAATACATTATTTATTGGAATTGACTATAAATACAAAATGTGATACTCAATATAAATAAATATAATTAAGACTCAAATTTGATATGATATTGTGTTATATATTGTCATATATTTGTAAAAACATAATTAATTTGAGGTAAAATCACCTGTACAAAGCAAATACAGAGATACATTAGTAAAGTGGTCCGAGTTTGTTTTATTGGCACACATGTATAACAATTCACCTTTAAAAAAATATAAACAAAGGTAATGATAAAAAATCAAGAGTGATCATTTATTCAGACAAATGTACCCCAACATACACAAAAGTCAAACAACTGTATTCAGGTAACAGTGTATTCAGTTGGCTACTTCATTTCAGACAGCATCTACACAAAATCATACTCAATTAAAAGTGATAGAAACAGAAACACCATTACACATGTGTTTACATTCAGCAAATCTGCCTACAAATACTATTTGGTTATTCATTGGACACGGTATACAAAAGACACATCAACATTTGCAATTTTTTTCCATCCATGTGATTACTCAATATGATTTTTCTTTCTTATAAAATTTAAAACAGATTAAAAAATTTATTTTACAGAAGAAAATATCCATTGTGAACAACCTACAATATTGTAAAGGTACCGTCGTACCTAATGTTTACTGGAAAATGTTTTGTGACAGGAAGCTGCTGCTGCTCTGAAACAGGTACCAAGGAATCAATAATAGCAACGTGTGCATTAAAACACATGTAGCCATTAGACTCCCAACATGTCCTTTATACGAAAAAAAAACTTCAAATAATGTAGGGAGACATAACAGAATAGATAACAGCAGAACATAAGACATTTAAACAGGTCAGAAGAATACAGCATTCTAAAATTAAATCATAGAAAATGATGTGTCAAAAAGATGAAAGAGACTTCCACAATAAGCAAAAAGGACAAAAACTATTGTCCAACATGAAAGGAAAAATGAGGTCAGCGGACATGGCTCAATTGGATTTCCAGTATCTCTTAAGAAAAAAAAAACTTTTCACAACAAACTTGAAAATTACCAGGGCAGGTCACAGCAAACTGTTCATACATGTATACACCACATAATACAATGAATATGTTGATTTGTGGAGGAGAAACTCATTTTACAGAGTACTTAAATGACTAAAAGGAACATTTGGACTAATTCTTACAGGTAATCTTGTTAATACAGCAACCACATGCAGAACCAGTCACTGATAAACTTAACCAGGTTCCTTTTATCTCTTTGTGGAAGTGCTTTACCCATAAAAATGTAAAATAAATTACCAAACCATTATGGTAAAGCCCAAATTATCTACAAAGGAATGCACAATGTCTACAATTGCATGCATTTATGATGGATATTACTAGTTAATCAAGATTAAAAAAAAGGAAAAGAAAATGTGCTACAGCATTTTTTGTTCACTGTATGTCTTTTTGGAAATAGTAATTATACAGTCAAGTGCACTTAAAAGGACATCTGAAAAGCTGATACCAGTTAAGTAAATACTATCCCATAATCAAATCATTGCCATACCCACCATATAAAAAACCAATAGTTCATATATCATTTCTTTAATGTCCCTTATTGTAATAAGCTCTGGTAGAAAAACAGCTTGCTAGGTGTAATGTTTCTGAGATGTGAAATTATATACTGTACAAAGAAAGTACTACCAGCACGTCACACAATAATTCATGAGTTTATTTCACAAATCAAGGTGGTGACTATATTTAGTCAGGATTGAGTGCATTGATAATTGGTTTATATGATATATTGCTGATTAAGTGCTTGTGGTCTTTATGACTAGGGGATCATCATAGCAAAATTGATCACATTCGGTGTATATAATACTAAACATCTTTGCTCTATGTGAGAATGTAGAAAATTTTATTTAATAAAATCCTAGTCTATTATTTCAATGAAATAAAAAAAAAATATGGCAAGATTAGGAGTTCTGATTTGGGTAATAAAAATATTCCTACAGCTGTTGTAGTGTCTTGTCGCACTACCAAAAACCAACTTGTCGAACATGGTGTTTTGTACGTACATGTCACAAAGCCAAAAATAAAAAATAAAACATTCACAGCAATTTAAAAGTCAGGAAGAGAGCTCCCCCCCCATCCACCTCATCATTTTAAGCATCCCAATTCCTTCTAGAAATGTCAGAATTCTGTTCAACAGATCAACGTGGAAGGCCATCATCCAGTGACCATTAGAACTAACTAACCAATAACAACAACAACAACAACAACACACATCACATCAGAAATAATAAATAAATAGGGAGAGACACAGGTAGGGAGAGGTGCTGTCCCTGCCTCTCAAGACTCATTGGCCCAAGAGGGATTGAGGAACGACTGTAAGCGTTTATGGGTCCAACAGAACCCGGGGCCTCCACTAGCAATGCACTCACATGCTATCTCTTCCAGTACAGTCTTAAAGTGGATAAGACATGTTCTGACCACAGGTCTCGCTGTACAGTCACCAGCAAGGCTCACCAACGGCCCGCTGTCATCAACACAGTCCAGTCGCCATCGTGTTTTTCACGCCAGCGCTTCCTCGTCTGTTCGGGGTTGCCGGCGTCAACGGCGACAGCAGCGGTGTAGTGCCGGTGGCCGCGGTAACGGACCGCTTCAACTAGCTCACAGTCTGCTCTGTCCCCGAGATCCGTTGGTGGGGGTGGGGGGGGAGGGGGGGATGTGGCGACCGTTAAGGAAACGGTCTACTTCAGCCGTTGTACTGCTGCTGGTAGCGCCGGTTCAGCTCCCGGAGCTCCTTCTCGCGCGCCCGCCGGGCTTTGTTGGACTTGGTGGAGCGGCTGGAGCGCGTGGACTGCGCGGACTTGGTGCTGTGGCAGCGCGACGACGCCCTCTTCAGGAGGTTCTGGGAGATGGAGCGCTGCAGGTTCTTCATGGAGGAGGCGGCGGCCATGCTGACGATCCAGGGGTGCTTGATGGCCTGGCCGGCTGTCAGGCGCTGGCTGGGGTCCACCGTCAGCACGCGCTCCACAAAGTCCTTGGCCAGGTTGGACACGCTGGGCCACGGCTGGGGCAACACAGGACAGGGTGAGAATGTGTCTGAACATCTTCATAGTACATAGATAGATAACATGCCACGTTATATCATAATATATGTTAGCTTATTATTTGTTATTATGCGTTTTGGAACATACAGATAGTGCTGACTGACTTACACACACCAACACTAAGTACTATACTGAAGTAACACTGGCAATCTGAGCTCTCTTGGTTTAATGACATCAACTGACACAAGAGGGCAGCAGAGAGCAAAGTAAAGGTGGACAGATGAAAGCTGAATCTCTCAATGGACGGTGTGTGGTAGGTGCAGGCTTGATCTGTTTTTTTGTTTTTACACAATATCACGTCGTGTCTCACTGGGTTGGGGCTAACAGACTTAATTTATTTTGTCATTTCAATCAAACAAATATAAACACAGTGTGTGTATACAAAACACACATACAGTACAAACTTTGTTCTGGACAAATAATAGTGTATACTGTAGGCACTACACTACACAAAGTTGAATGCCTTTTCCTACACAATTGTGAGAGACAGCCCTACCCAGTCGGCAGTTTGCTGATTTCAGAACAGCTGTGCATCCAATCGCACAGAGTGGAGACACACAGACACACACACACACACACTTAAATCAAATCACAGGCCAAACATACAAGACACATAACCCTCACACATACGTTTCTCCTTGGATACGGCCACTCAATGCTCAAGGCATGATTGGTTTTCAGACAGTAATTGTAAATCTAAACTGTGTTTATCACCGCTATAAAGATATATGTCCTCAATAGAGGTGTATTCATGCCAGCTCCGCCTCTCTCACCCTGAACCACTGTTACTTAAGCACTTCAGTAGCCGGAATGTTTGTGATGTTTTTTTTAATGTTCAAAAACATTCCAGTTTAATTTCACGTTTTTAAAAATCAACCATGCCTGACGGTGTTGCCACTAGGCAGCATTATCCCATCAAAAACCTAACCCCTCCCCATTTTGACCCAACTGTTCAGATCAGCACTGTTTAAGTTAACTGAACATGACAAAATGTTAAATCCGTACCGAATGCACCCATGTGTCAGGACCGTAAGATCTGATTGGTCTCAGGGAGAGATAAATTACCCAATAACGGAGACAGGTCATTAGTAGCCCTCCGATTTATTGAGTAGCCACTGTAATTGGCTAAGCCAAATAACTCCTCGACCGAGCTATATTGTTTTGCTAAAATATTCTAATTTAATTAGGAATGTAAACCAGACCATTTTTAAATCATATCTTGGCAAGCAAGAGGTCAATGTATTGCCCTAACAGAAGACCTCACATTTGATTTATTTTTATATTTACATACATACATACATACATACTGTACATACATACATACATACATACTGTACATACATACATACATACATACATACATACATACATACATACTGTACATACATACATACATACATACATACATACATACTGTACATACATACATACATACATACATACATACATACATACTGTACATACATACATACATACATACTGTACATACACACACGCTATAGTGTACCAAGCCCTAAGTGAAGTATAGCAACTGTGTGGTTATTCGAACTTGTCACTTCAACAACTTTACAGTTGATCTTGTCCATGGCAATATGAGGTACGGTATGCACAGGAATTGCTGTGGCTGTTGTTTGTCCTATAACTCTGTATGTGGGGCAAACAGTAACCATGGGCCCCTCAAAGCTCACAGGCAACATAAACATCCCACACTGAAACAAAGGGAAAGGGCTCCTCAGCACTTTCTCCACTAGACACATGGCTAGAGCATACATTATTATGCACACTCACGTGCACGTCGAGGGAGGGCATATTGACTTAGTGGAGATCACAAATAAACGCCAGTGGGCGGACGGTGTCGGGGATGGACTGTGTGTGTGTGTGTGTGGTGGAGGGGGGAGGGCAGCGATCTGAGAGCTGAAGAGGGAATGAGCCGCCCTGGGAAAACATGGAAGAGATCGCGCGCACTCATGTGCGTGTGTGTGTGCGCGCGTGTTTACAGCATAACACCTAAGCATTATTCTGCTTAGGTGTTGAGTTGCCACGGTTTCCCCTTCAGCCATGCTTTCCCCTTCACAGCCTGTTGACATGGTGTGAGGAATTGATTCCAAATATACACTAAGGTGTACCGGCGCGGGTGTGTGTGTGTGTGTGTGTGTGTACCCCCTCCCCCCCCTACAACTCACCTCCCCCAAGAAGCTGTACTTCCCCTTCAGGATCTGCCGGTACAGCCTCATGCGGTTGTCGTCCTCGAAGGGCATGGTCCCGCTAAGCAGGATGTAGGAGATGACGCCCAGCGCCCACATGTCCACGGCGTTGGTGTAGGGCTTCCGCACCAGGATCTCCGGGGCGATGTACTCGGGCGTGCCGCAGGTGGTCTTCATCAGACACTCGGCGCCCTTCTTGCGGCTGCTCGCCAGGCCGAAGTCGGTGATGATGATCTTGGAGTCGGCGCCCGGGTGGTAGTAGAGCAGGTTCTCGGGCTTGAGGTCGCGGTGCGTGATGCCCAGCGTGTGCAGGTAGCGGACGCCGTCCAGCACCATCTGGAGGACGCGGGTGGCGTCGCGCTCCGTGAAGGAGCCGCGGGCGATGATGCGGTCGAAGAGCTCGCCGCCGGTGGCCAGCTCCATCACCATGTAGACGCGCTCGGCCGTGGCGAACACCTCCGCCAGCTGGATGATGTTGGGGTGGCGCACGCGGCGCAGCACGCACAGCTCCGACTCGCACACCTCGCGGCCCTCGCGGTACCGCGTCTCGATCATCTTGATGGCGTACGGCTGCCGCGTGCTCTTGTGCTCCACGCGCACCACCCGGCTGAAGCTGCCGCGGCCGATCAGCGCCTTGATGTCGTACTTGGCCGTGACGCGCGGGTCGAACTTGGCCCGGTACTTGGCCACCTTCTTCCGCTGGGGGTCGGCGGCGGCGGCGGCGGCCTCCTCCTCCTGCTCTTTCGGAGGCGGGGCGCAGGCGGAGGCTTGTGCCGCGGCGCGGCAGGGAGAGCCTGTCTTGTCCGCGGCCCCGCCACCGCCTGCCCGGCCCGTCTTGCTGGATGTGCCATCCCCTCGGATGAAATGTTTATAAAGGTCTGTCTGAGGGGGAGGGTCCACCTGAATGACACATTGCATAAAGACATTCAGGAAGTCGATAACAAAAGCACCGGGATGACACAATCAAGATGAATTGATCAATAAACAAGAACAAGCACATCTAGACAATGACTACAAAGCTAATGTTGCAGATGACTTTTTACAAACTGATTCATCTCCCACTAGTCTTCCCAGTCAGGTTTGGGTAAACAAATGCATTTTATTGTCCTTAAAACCATATTTAAAGACTAGATGAAATGCTAGCTCAGCTATTTCCCTATGCGCATTTAAAGGTGAAGTCAGTGATTGTAAGCTAATAAACCTTTTGTCAAATTCAGCTAATATCTCCTCACGGTCCACTAGTGGCCCATTCTGTGAGTGACAAAAATAATCGGATGTTTCTACGCAGCCCTGGCTCTGCAAATGGGAACACAAGTAAAAGTGGTGCAGACCGCACCACACAACACTGTCCTAGTCTTGCCTAGTCCTAGGCAATGCGCTTCCAATGTGGGGGGTGGAGCTTCTGAGAGAGCACCCTATGGCATTGAAGGGAGAGGTGCTTTTGTTTTGACTGAGTTCAAAATATCAACAAGCTTTCTCCAGAATGCCTACCTTTAACGCTACCAGCAAGAGGAAACAAGTGTAGCAGCAATGCTCAAGCTACTAGCTGGCTAGCTAGCATCTACCAACACTCAATGTGAAAGTAACTAATCATCCCACTGACCTTTTTGACAAGGTCCAGCTGAACATCCCCTGGAGGTTCAGGGAGGACTTTACTGTTCCTGCACCCCATCACATCACCTCTGGCTGCTGCCCAGCCAGCCACACAGGCCCCCAGCAGCACGGCCTCATCACGGCTTCACTCGGTGTAGCATCCAGACTCCGCCCGCCGTCACGCAGAAGGTTCATGAACAGAGTTGATAAGCAGTGTCGATCCAGAAGGCCTTTCAGCACTCAGGCGGAGAGATCGCGTACGCCACTGGCACACCCATTAAACGCAGCACCAACAACAATGTGACTTAAAGCCCCATTTGTCAATGCACCTAAGGGCCATACGTCACGTGATGGTGCGATGGTGATCTGATGGCAGTTCACCGCCAGTCAAACTGGCGTTTTACCGCCATAGACAGCAGTTCTATTTTCACCCCTTCTGTTCTCAGTTAAGAGAGGAGTTTGGTGGGATGGAGGAAGGGGGGGGGGGGGAGGTCACTAACAGTTGAGAGGCACTGGGTGTGCGAACACTGTAATTAATGTAGCCTTAACGTGTCTATGGCATATGTTATTGTGTTTTCCAGTTATCTGGCTCCTCGCTATGAAGATATTTTACGCCTAGCGGATACAGTACAGTCTGGAGACTTGGGGAACATCCACTTCCTTTGAAGCTAAGCAGGCTCCCACTTGGGATGAAACAACGTGTTGAAGGTTTTGGGGGAGATGGCTTGAAGACGTAAATATGAGGATGATAATTTAATTCCACGTGAAAGCAGAGGGATTGAGATGGTGGACAGATCCAACCTCTCTAAACTATAGGCTTGTATTGCCTATGTCTGAATGACACAATGTTATATTTAAGATTTATGCCATAATTATAATAATAATATATACATTTTCTTATTTTCTTTGCACAAAAAACAAAACAAAAAAACTCTGGATCCGTTTTGAGATGTTGGTCACAGCAGCAGTCTTGCCTCAGATCTGGCCCTGGCTTCCCGGGAGGATAGGAGGTTGAGGAAACGCTGGGATGCAGAAACACAAAATTAAATCGTTTTCTTATGATTATGCAGCATAGTCATGTAAAGAGTAAAAGTTGGGAACAGCAGGAATATAACTCGTATGATGTGGGTTGGTCCGGTCTGGTAATATGATCTGACAACTGCTATGACACAGTTATTCATACATAACCGATTAAAATCGCCAAACATAACTTTTTCAAAGCATAATATCCTATTGGCTATTGTAGTCAACTATATGTTTTTCAAGCCACCTAGGATCGCACCATAATCAACACGATACTGTCGCTACATTGTAAAAGATATAATAGACAACAGGCCTCATAAGAAATAATGAACCTCTATTCAAAATATTATTGAGGTTTTATCAAGCAACGTTTCTCAGCATGCATTGCTTTGTCAGCCATAATGCCAGGCAGCAGGCTTAATAGAAACATCCAGCTTGAATCAAATAACTTTCCTGAAGGGCATTAGGTCTAAACAGAACATCTGAGTGTATTCTATCGATAAAAAACCCGGCCCTTTCAGGTCAATGTTTGTTTGTTTGCTAAAAATATTTTTAAACATAGGCTGCGTGTAGGCCACTTATGTTTTATTGAGGGAAATTCCAACATAACTTTCTTACGCAATCCGACAGCGTGCATTAAACGTTCAAACCCATTTTCAATCTCACCTCAGAACCTATCCCGTGTTATCCGATAAAGTGTGCTAATGAGCAGGCTAACTGGGAAGCTCCCCACACGCCAGCAGGAAGAACTGGGCTGGACTTCTCCTCACCCCACTCCCAGTCACTCAGCTGTTCTCTCCATTTTTCGCTCCGTACTTTCCAAACTTTATCCCTGACGATAAACAACTGGGATCCATCCCGTGCTCATCTACTGACTGCCCGTGTCAGCCCTGCCATTTTCATGTTGCAGATCCTGAAATGAGACTTTAAAAGGCGCAAAACGCGCGGCGTCCGTCCCTTTTATACACGGTGTTTTTGACTAGGACCACCGTTTTGCTCAGAACTTCTTTTGTAGGGACGGGACGACCTCCTCTGGCTTGTTTCGACCCCGTAAAACCCCCACCGTTGCTGTGAGCTCACTTCCTGGATACAGAGAGACTTTCCTTACTAACGATCTGTCTGAAATCAAGGAAATCATCTTAAAATGTTGGTCAAAGCTTGTTCAATTTAGTTATAACACATTTCTGTGGAATCTAATAACTGGCAACACAGTTAAGGATTCTCTTTCACGTCATGTAGCCTAACTTAACTGTTTTACAGTTTGCGGGGTGTCACTATAGTCTATGAAAGTTGCTTTTAGATGTCAATGCCATCAAAAACTACAAGGCAGAGCTTTAGACTGTAAGCCTACAGTTTCTGCAAGGAGGTTCCATGGTTTCAGAAATGTGTCTTGTACTATAGCTGAATAGATATATTAATGATTTAGATACAGTAGGCCTATGTCTAAACCACATTTCACATTCACACTCTGGCTAGTAGCCTACTATCTTATTAATCAGAGTTGTCATAACCAAAATATCTGCCAAATTTACATTGATTTACATTGCAGTAGCCTACTGATTCACATGTTTCAATAGCAATAATATACATCTGTGATATGATAAATGATACTTAGTGGACATACACAGTTAACACTGTGTGTGTGTGTGTGTGTGTGTGTGTGTGCGCGCGCGCGCGCGTGTTTGTGTGTGCACGCGCGCGTTCGCATGCGTGTGGGTTTGTGTCCGCAGGTAAGTTTCTCCTTCCGTTAGATGTAATGCATTACAGCTATCTTTAGGTGGCAGCAGAGCTAAAATTAATTATCTAAAAGTTGTAACTGGATTGGATGACCAAGCTATAGTGTACAGTATAGTATAATATGCCTGACATGACCATGTTCTGGTAGAAGGGCATTCAGAAACATAAACAATGTGCTAAACTGCATGCAACACCCTTTGCTTAAATACTACTGTAACTCACACGACTCATGTACTGCCATAGATGTGCACTGGGCCTGCCTGCACAGAACAAATGTGCTGGGGAAACTACAGTAGATGTTGAGGGAAAGGCAGAGACAGTCAAATTCATCTTCTGATGCCAATAAAGGTCCTCGATTTGGACTGCGTGTGGGAATGGGGGGGGGGGGGGGGGCGGGGGGGCTGAAACAGAGGAGGACATCCAATGACAGATGGTGGGTACGAGACTGAAATATCTGGGAGTGGAAAGCGGGAGGGAAGTAGCGAGATCTATTATGATAAAGTAATTATAAAGAAAAAAGGGGGGAGAGTTGGAACACAAATTAGGAGAATGAGATGAGGAGAGAGGATTATTGAAGAGATGGAGAGAGACAGGAGAGCATGCAGACAAAGCAAAAACCCAGAGTAAAGAAACAGGCAGAAAGTGGCAGTACATATCAAGCTTTTCACATGGTGGTGTAGGCTGTGCTAAACAGTTAGGGGTAAACTAATGGGAAAGGCTTCTAGTTTCTGCTACGCTGTGATTGATCGCTGTTCTGTATATCTGATTACAATGCTTTGTCTGAGCCCTCTCAGTGAACTGACACTTACTTGCTTCCCTCCCCATAACAATGCTATACAGTCCTCTCTAGTGCCCTGGCAGGCTGTTTCTGCTATGCAGGCTAGGTAACTGCCTGTGTGTAATGCATGTATGGGGAAACAGCGTTTAGTGTAAAGGCAGCCTGAATAACAATTCCTGGTGTCCATCTCGCAGACAGCTGTCTGTCTCTCAGGAGTGATAGAGCTCACTTTGCTAACACCTCCCCTCACAACACCCTATTGCTCTCTCTCCCTCTCTCTCTCTCTCTATCTCTCTCTCTCTATCTCCCTCTCTCTCTATCTCCCTCTCTCTCCATCTCTCTCTCTCTCTCTCTCGCTCACTCTCTCTCTCTCTCTCTC
>JAODUG010000021.1:3767537-3778053 GCA_027564795.1 Aphredoderus sayanus | reverse complement strand
CCCCCCCCCCCCCACTCCCCCGCCCCCAAGCCCTTCCCCCCCCACGCGCCACCATACTTCCCAACCGCTCTCACCCTAGTTGGGCCCCGGCCGCCGCCAAGCTGAATCCCTACTCGCGCGCTCGCATGACGGAGGCGTGGCAGCAGCACGTGGCCCCGCCTCCCGTGGTGCACGCCATCCCGCCGGGCGCCGAGAACGCCCTGGGCTGCGCCGTGTACGGCATCGTGCTGCAGCCGGACCCACCCTCCCTGCAGCAGCAGCAGCAGCAGCAGGCCCAGCAGCACGGGCAGCAGCAGCACGGCCACGGGGGGGGCGGGGCCCACGCCCAGCAGCACGCCCAGGCCCAGCAGCAGGCGCTGGGCGGCGTGGGCAACGAGGGGGGCCACAAGTGCGGCGTGTGCGGCCACGACATCTCCCACCTGGCCAACCCGCACGAGCACCAGTGCATGGTGAGCCAGGACCGCTCCTTCCAGTGCACCCAGTGCATGAAGATCTTCCACCAGGCCACGGACCTGCTGGAGCACCAGTGCGTGCAGGTGGAGCAGAAGCCGTTCGTGTGCGGCGTGTGCAAGATGGGCTTCTCCCTGCTGACGTCGCTGGCGCAGCACCACACCTCGCACAACAGCAGCAACCCCATGAAGTGCTCCATCTGCGAGAAGACGTACCGGCCGGGCTCGTCGGGCAGCGGCACGCCCACCTCGTCCGGGGCGGGCGCCCAGCAGCCCAGCGGCGACGGCGCCTCGGCCAGCGGCAGCGGGGGCTCGTCCATCCTGCCGTTCCCGTCGGCGCGCGACCGCCCGTACAAGTGCCCGGTGTGCCAGAAGGGCTTCAAGCACCTGTCGGAGCTGACCCGGCACGAGCGCGTGCACACGGGCGAGAAGCCCTTCAAGTGCGACACGTGCGACAAGGCCTTCAGCCAGTCGTCGCACCTGGCGCACCACCAGCGCACGCACAGCAACGAGCGGCCGTTCAAGTGCGCCGTGTGCGACAAGAGCTTCAAGCACCGCTCGCACCTGGTGCGCCACATGTACGCGCACTCGGGCGAGCACCTGTTCAAGTGCAACCTGTGCGAGCTGCACTTCAAGGAGTCGTCGGAGCTGCTGCACCACCCGTGCCACCCGCAGGGGGCGCGCCCCTTCCGCTGCGCCGCCTGCGGCAAGGGCTTCAAGCGGCCGTCGGACCTGCGGCAGCACGAGCGCACGCACTCGGAGGAGCGGCCGTTCCACTGCGACGAGTGCCAGATGAGCTTCAAGCAGCAGTACGCGCTGGTGCGCCACCGCCGCACGCACAAGGAGCCCGCCGACCGGCCGTTCAAGTGCAACCTGTGCGACAAGGGCTTCATGCAGCCCTCGCACCTGCTCTACCACCAGCACGTGCACGGCATGGACAACCTGTTCAAGTGCGCCTCGTGCGGCAAGGAGTTCAGCCAGTCGGGCGAGCTGCTGCGGCACAAGTGCGGCGAGGCGGCGGCGGCGGCGGCGGCGTCGCCCGACAAGCCGTACAAGTGCGACGTGTGCGGCAAGGGCTACAAGAAGAGCGCCACGCTGCAGCGCCACCAGAACGCCCACTGCCAGGAGAAGCCGCTCAAGTGCTCGCTGTGCGACCGCCGCTTCCTGTCCTCCTCGGAGTTCGTGCAGCACCGCTGCGACCCGTCGCGCGAGAAGCCCCTCAAGTGCCCCGAGTGCGAGAAGCGCTTCAAGTACTCGTCGGACCTGAACCGCCACCGGCGCGTGCACACCGGCGAGAAGCCGTACAAGTGCGCCCACTGCAACAAGGGCTTCAAGCAGCGCGAGCACATGACCAAGCACCAGACCACCCACTCCCGCGAGGGCCAGTTCAAGTGCGTGTGGTGCGGGGAACGCTTCAGCGACCTGGGCTCCTTGCAGGACCACACTGTGCAGCACACCGCGGAGGGAGGGGGCTACCCCGTAGGCGCCTGTTTATAACTCCCCCCGCCTCCCTGGTTCCCTCGGCCCACTGGCCTCCCTTTGGTTAGGGTGGGGTGGCAGGCCTGAGGAACCCAGGACCCCACCCCCTGTATGTACCTAACTCCCGCGGTTTGCCCCTCGACTTCCTCCTCACTTTGCAGGACAGGCCCTGCTGTTAGTCAGTGTACTCCAAACTGTCCTGGGAGTCCTTCATGCTGTACAGCACCGCCTGTAGGGCCCGCTGATACCCGAGTCAAATTGTCCTCCCTCTTCACAGCCACCCCCCAGTCCCGCCTACTCTGAAGTCTTTCCTCAGTCCCCAACAGTTGCTAGCGACAGGGTTTGATACACAACTGCAGGGTTATCTAGCAAACATGTCCATCGACAATGAATTGTTTATCAGCATTCATTCATGGTCCGGACAAAACCACCCAAGTTTTGATGTTTGTGTTTTGTAAATACAATGCAGTAAGTTCATTAAAGCGAAGTGACGTGTAAGGGAAACCTGGTGGAGTCACTTTAAATCTTCTCCCTTAACTGATGAGGCCAACCTGAATAATGTACTGGCTACACGTCACGAACGTCCACTAGCTGTCCGCTGCTCATTTCCTGCTTTTTTGTTTTGTTTTTTTGGTCTGTCTCTCTCCTTATTAAACACAACTCTCCCTCCTGGTATCTCTGCATAACCTGCTATTCCCTCTTGTGCTACCTCTCTTCTCCGCTCTATTTGCACTTCCCCATCTTCTCCATCCTGACCTGGAAAGTCCACTTGCTGTTTTACAGAAACGCACGTTTCTGTTTCTCTAGCTGGTAGAAAGGTGACTGAAGTTAAGCCCCAACCACTCGGTTCATTTCCCAGTTGTAGTATCAAACGGAGTAGAATCATTTTGAACTCCATTCTACATGGGTCCGTGCTTAAGTGTTTTTATGCTTAAGTGTTTTTCTGCTTCTTTTTTTTTTTTTTTTTTTGAGAGAGAGACCGAGAGAGCGATATTTGTGAAGTGATTCCCACAATAGCGTCTTGAGTGTATGTTGAAATTTGTACTACCACTATAATGTAGTGCCCTCCGTAATGGTGCACAGACAAACTAACCAGCCGATGTCATTATAAAATGCCCTCATAGTTATCATTAATTTTGCCTCTCGATATATAGACTTGTATACGAGATACTTAGTGTATATATATTTCACACTAATACACTCTGGCTGTAACAGACGTCGATGCTGTTAAGACTGTACTGCAAACGTCCGAGTTTGACCATTACACTTCCTCTTTCCCTCTGTACATATTATGGATGTGTGATTTGACGTTCGCCAATTCGGTTTGAAATGTCAATGGTTTCTTAAAAAAAAAAATTTAAAAAAAAAGAGAGGGAGAAAAAAAAAGGATAAAACTGCATCTATTGACTTTTTTATATTCTTGGTACTTTTTACCATGTGAGATGTTTTTCACAAAAGTTGTTTTTATTTTATTTGTAATTCATGTTGTTATTTGTGCAGCAGGGATTTTAAGAGTACCCTGTATGTGAAGATAAGAGAAGAATGAACATGGAAAACTGTCAAACGGGGAATCCAGTCTGAAGACACTTGTGCTTGAAATTGACATTTTCTCTACAGATCTGGGCCTTTATTCTTTTATTACTAATCTCTTCAGCCAGTCACAGAGCTGTTTATTGTTTAGTTTAATCTGCATTGGTTTTTTTGTTCAGCTGTGTTCTTTGTTTTTTAATTTCTTAACTCTTTTCTCATTTTATGTGTTCATAATGCATAATGTTCTGTCTGTCTGGGAGGGCTATCCAAGGGAAAAGAATTCCCAGTTCTTTCAATGCAATGTTTCTAGTTAGACATTAAGGAATCGCAGAACATAAGTTGGTTTACATGTTGGCCATGATTGTTCTGTGTTTTCGTACTTTGTTCTACAGGTGGAAGGTTTTAAGGGTAACTGGTCTGTTACCCTGTCATGTTGAGTGGTTTGTTCTGGTTTAAGTGCAGTATTGAAAAGTATTTTGTATAAACACGAAAGAGAGAGATAGCTATGTTACATTTGTGATTCTGTACTCTTTATTTTTTTATTTTTTGGCCTTTATGTTCCAGCGCTCTCCTCCTCTGCTACCTGTCCATCTTTTCTGCCATGAGAGGGGGGCAGACAGCTTTTCAAATGTCTTGTTTTTAGACAGTTTCCTTATTCTGGCATTAAATTACATCAGAAGAGTTGGGAATGACAAATAAGAGTTGGGAATTTGAATGAGAAAAAAAAATGTACTGTATGTTTTTTGTTTTTTTTTCACGTTTATATAATTTTAATTCTTTTTTTATTTTTATTATTGATATGAATATCTATATCCCTTAAGGAGAGACCAGGGCCTTGGGGACATTTGGGGTTAAGTTGAGGTGCGTTCAAATTCAGCGAACAGCGATTGAATACACATTGATGCTGGATGAAGGGTGACTGTTTAAATCTCTAACAGTTTGGAATATTTACACACAATGTCCAAATGTCATGGAAAACGTGTTCACCACGAACATTCACCTCAGTTCACCAAATTCGAACGGTACAGCAAAGAAGTATATATCATCTATCTCTCACATTTGTCACCTGTTTCAGTCTTACAGGATAGTGGCTGATGTAGCCCAACCTTAATTGAAGGTCGAGTTACCAGTATCAAATGTGTAGCCATCTGTTTCTATGTTATTATCTATGAATGAATAACGCTTCCTGTAATTGACAGGGGTACATAATGTTATTTACTTGATTTGTGCTTAAACTAGAGTGTATGCTGCACTGCTGCATCACCAATAGCAACAGGACAAAATGTAATAGGACCTTTCCTAAAGTGAACAGATGAAATTACTGACGTTGGACATGAACGCACTCCAGGTATGCTTTAAAAGCCAAAGAACTGTCTAGGGGTGTTTAGTGTAGGCTTATAAAAGGGTTTACGGTCACAGACGGGTTGAACAGAAAATTACAAACCTGAGAATGCATTGCTCTAGGCTATCCTGAACGAAATGATCTGATGAAGCCAGGTATCGATGTTAAACTACAGCTAGAATCATGAGTAGAAAATAAAAGAATGATAAAACACTGCCAATGGAAAGTCAGACACTGGGGGCCAATAGGGAAGATTTCCCTGTTTAAAGCACAAATAATCCATTACCGCTGGTTATGAAATTCCCTTTCGTTAACCCCCCAACCCACACACACACACACACACAACTCAGAGTATCCCCTTGTTTGCCCCTCAGACCCTGGTGTCTCTTGCTCTGTGCATGCTTGCTGTGTTAGCTCCTGTTTTCTGTCCCATGGGAACTGCTGCTTTGTCCCCTACCCCTTCCCCTAATGGCACTGTTCCCGACTATAGCTTTTTCAAATTGTATTGTAGTTATGTGAATGATGTAGTTAAAAAAAAATTACAAAACATTGTGGCAACGTACAGTATGTGTACATTCATGCTAAGATTATCTGTATGTATGTAGCATTCAATTACACACAGCACTAACAAATTAAAACTTTTTTTCATTTATAAATTCATGCGTCAGGTTTGATTATTTAAACAAAGTAAACATATGCTATTTTCTATTGTTTAATATGTATTCCTTTTAAGATTTACATATATTGCATGAATGTATGACAACTCGGATGATTAAGGTGACATGCATGAGAACACCTTATTTTCTGCATTAAGGATGCATTTTTATTCGAAACAAGCAATTTAATGTATTTTATAGTCATAAAAGGTATTCCCAAGTACCACTGTGGCTTTAGGCATGTCATCAAGACCAAAATAAAAAACGTACTGGTGTTAAATGTATTAACACAAACATGTTCACAAAGACATAATTTCTTATTAATAATTTTAAATCTTCCTAACACTAGGCGGCGCTGTTTGCTGGCGAGCACACGGCGATCTATAGGTTTACCCCGGCGACGAATTTCACATCCGGGTAACACTTGCTCTTCAATCGCAATCCGCTTTCCTGCGGTCTCGACCCGGGGTCTTTGCAGAAAGCCCCGAAAACCGATCTCTGTCGGGGTCTTGTTGGGGCTCGGTGGTGCATTACCGTGCAACCGCACATGCCTCACGCACCGCCGATGGTGCAGAGCACCGAGCGCTCACCGTCGGTGCGATATTTTCGTACTGAGGTACAATCGCCTGCTAACGTTAGCTAACAACATCGATTTCCCCCTACTCCACCCCTCTCCAACCGACGACTACCGACAGCGAAGAGAGCTGATCTGTCAAATTTTAATCATTCTGGATCAACGGAGAGATTTTCCCGTCCACCGACTTCACCAAAGCCACGGTAACCAAGCAAGACCCCCTCCCCCCTCTAGTTTTGAGCGTTTTCAAAAAATTAGGCCCATACGGAGAGTGGGTGGGGGTTTAACCCATGACATTTTGATTTACAAACAAGCCTTGCATTTGTGGCCTTTTAGGGCTGGCTTTTAATGACATTCGGTTACCAACTAGCGTCTCTCGTCGTCTACCTCAACACCCAAATGCCTCCCCATCCCCACCCGTAACCCTGCACCGTGCGATTTCCCCCCCAACCTTCTCGGTTATTGCTGCTGCTGACAATCTGGGCGCTCTGCTGCTCTGTGCGGCTGCGAGAATTTCTGTACGCTTTGCTTTCTCTCTCCATTTGGAGCATCGATTCACGCGAGGCCAGGCAGCTTGCCAGCCGGACAAATCAGACGGGCATTATCTAATAAGACAGAAGTCTTATTATCTAAAACGAGAATCGGGGTTTTCTGTTGTACCCCAAATTTCAAGCACAGCAGCAGGTCTTGGTGACACCCGCCCCTTCGTCTTGCGTAACTACAGAGCTAAGGCTCTCACCATGCCGGGTCCAGCGGCTGGTAGTAAGTCCCGGGTATACGCAGATGTCAACACACTGAAGAGCCGGGAATACTGGGACTACGAGGCTCACGTACCCAGCTGGAGGTGAGAAAACACAAGGAACTGTTATATAACACAGCTAATTATTTACATAACTCATTCCTGCCTGGGCTCCGTGGTTTATCTTAGAGCCTGGCCCAAAATGTTTAGACAGGTTACCTGAACTGGTAAGCGGCGTGATGTTAGCAGTCCCATTCTTCGTAAGAGTGTAATGTTTGTGAAAGGGTGCAAAGTAGGCCTTGCTGGTAGAAACTATTTCTGTAGATCTAGGTGTGAGGGTATGACAAATTGCTCAATCCCACTCTTTCCAACCCAGTGTGTCAGTTTCTGTTCTTCCTAAATCCATCTCTTTCCATCCTTTTCTGTATATGACAACAATTTAATTTTTTTTATATCTCCAACTGTAGAATTAAGTTTTTCCTATTCCTAAATTCCTGAAAATATTTAGTAATACCGGTAGTTAATAATTATCTTTCTTAATTTTGATATAGTGCATGGTGACTTTGTAAAACATCTCACAACAGGATGGATGCACTAAAACTACTCTTTCAATAAAGCAGAATATAGTGAAATAAATAAAACTATAGTCAAAATGAATGAGGAAGTGAATAGCCGTTGGTATATAGGTCAGTCTTATTGACTGCTTTATAGGCTCCCCAGTAAGAGACTTCCATAGAGCAAGTACATGGCAGAAGAATGCACCTGTATCCTGTGGTTGTGTAGGCCTCAGTGCAACTCTTTAATGCAGATTGAACCTGTCTGTCTGTTACTGACAAATTATTATTGAGCTGCCAAATGAAATACATTGTACAATAAACTATTAGAAATTAAGAGAAAAGTGTACTGCTTAGGTGCTATGACAACCAATTTAGTTGTATACTTTATTGTGTTAATTGTTCTCCACAGCTGCCATCATTTCAGTAGACACTTGCAGGACTAATTTTCCCTGAGGAGTATGGTTAATGTAAAATTTTCTCTGACAATATTTATTTCTCGTTTGTTTATTTTCTGTTGCCCTGAGCAGCAACCAGGAAGATTACCAGCTGGTTCGCAAGCTTGGCAGAGGAAAGTACAGTGAAGTTTTTGAGGCCATTAACATCACCAATAATGAGAAGGTGGTGGTCAAGATACTCAAGGTGAGCCACAATAAGGCAGAGTACCAAATAACATATATGCTGATATTACAGTAAAACTGGATTATCTTGTGTGAAATTGCTTAACTTGATGTCTTTTTAAGTCAAAATGACTGCTCTTTGTGGCAGCACCAATCCTAATTCTACAGCTTAAACAGACATATTATGTGCACTGCTGGCACAGAAAGGTATAAGTTTGAAACCCGAGAACAGGAGGGTTAAAAGGCACAAAAAACAACACAAATACATAAAGAAATAATTAATAATGATAGACTGTAAATATCACAGCAATAACAATTTAAAAACACACAAAATCATACACAATCAGATGGCGCCCTCCAATGGCATAATGTGAGATAATTAAGGGCGACGGGGGTTAAACGAACACTTCACTCCGAAACGATAATTATGTAAAAATTTGGACAACTCACACTGTGGAAGCACACTGTGTTCTTATTCCTACACGGAGAAAGTTGCATCCATGGCTGATACTGTACACCATATTTCACAGGGGATCAGCATCAAATGTTTTAAACGTCAGATAAAACTAACTCAAATAAGTTTTGCTGCATATTAGTCCAAGTCTCTAATATTAACTCGTATGGCTAGTACGTCACAAACACTCGCATGCTAAAGATCTCCATGAGATAACTGTGTTTGTACTAGCCACGCTTATTCTTGTTAGAATTCCAGGAAGATGCATATTATTGAATATTCTGGCAATAATACAATTGTCTGGTTGGATTTAGAATCAAAGGCATTGAGGGAATTGTACATGTAGCACATAAAAACATACTGTGTCAGCTAAAAATTCAATCTCTCCTTGACTACTGATTTTGATCGACTGTTTGTGAAAGTGGCAAATCGAGGAAAACCATGAAATCCAGTGGTTATTAATGACATTGGTGAAGGTTTGAGCAAATTCTGTCAGTTTATTTAATCCAGTGACATGTAAATCTGAATGCTTGGCTCAAGTTCATGCAGATGGGAGAGCTGGGGACTTCCCATGCCTGCTTGAAACATTTTAAACATCAGCTTCATTCCACCCCCAGCTGACTTGGAGACAGCAAAGACTGGCAGTCATGCTGACAAATGCAAGGGCAGCAAAACCTGTGGATTCAGCAAGTTTATGAAGGTCATTTTAGTGGGGGGGTGTAGCCAGAGATTAAAAGCAGCCAATTATTATACTTGTTAGTGATTGTTTGATTACGTTACTTCAGTCTGTCACATTGATAGATAATTCTAGCCTTAATGTTTCTTTGTTTTGTTTTTTTACACTCGGGATATAACACTTTTTAATTGCTTCAACGATGGTCCTCTTTTTAAACATGTATATACAAGCTTGTATATACAAGATTGTCTCAGTTCTGACCCTTTTATTGGGTAAGCAGTCATGTGAGTGCCTGAGTTGATCAGTGAGAGTCGGAGGGCTAGTGTGTGTGTGTGTGCACGCACACAACCACAACCAGCAAGCAGAGCACAGCTGGAGGCAGGAGTGACCATGATAACAACATTTAAATGTTTTAAATAAAGTGTGTGTGTTACCGTGTATGTTATGTATTGAATGTTTAAAAAGAAAAATATCTTTTAGGTAATTTTGAAATCATTTATTTTGTGTGTACAAATTGTACTAGCCTTGTAGATACTAGCTAAGTAATGGAGTTCACCCTACATACAGCACAGATTAGGTTTCCTATGGTCACATAGAAATTCATTACATATTGTTCTTAAAAGGTTGGGGGAAAGGATGGCCAGAAATCTTCTCTAAACGTTATCTTAATTGTTGTTTTGGCTCAACGTATTATTTTATATTTATTTATTTTTCTTTCTTTCTTTTATTCCTAAATGATTAAAACAGCCTGTCAAGAAAAAGAAGATCAAGCGAGAAATAAAGATCCTGGAGAATTTGCGTGGAGGAACCAACATCATTCGGCTGGTAGACACCGTCAAAGACCCTGTGGTAAGTTGGTTCTTACTACAAACCCGGCCAACCTGTAAGCATCATGCTTAAGCCCTGTCTGCTCCTCCTAACTGTACTTGTTGTAAGTCGCTTTGGATAAAAGTGTCTGCTAAATGACCTAATTGTAATAGTCTAATTGTATTATGGTCTGGTGAGCAGAACCCTCTGTCTAGCGGTTTCCCTGACAGGGATTAAGCCTAGTGCTAGAATGAGGACAACGGATATGTTTTGTCTTTTCCTTAAATCATTTAATTTTTATATTCGGAATATTTTTGTCTAGTAGTACATTGGTATTACAACTACTGTAGCACATAGTTGACAAAAGAATAATGACTATTGATTGATTAGTCTTCCCAATGGCATAATCTCAGAAGAGTGTGATAATGGATGGGCATGCCTATTGTTGTAAGGTCAATAAGCTGGGTTGGTGTGATTGATTTTCACATTACGGAGAGGTTGTAGCTTATCACTGCCAGCTTGTGAAAAATATGATTCAAATTTTTTCCTTGTCACTCATGTTGTGATTTGAACTGCAGTTTCACAGTTTGAATACGTGGCTTAAATTGTTTTTTAATGTTTAATATCCATATATTG
>JAODUG010000021.1:3745435-3758057 GCA_027564795.1 Aphredoderus sayanus | reverse complement strand
ACCATGTATTTATGTTACACACTACCTGTTGTACCTAGTGTGTTGTTTTATGTTGCTGATTGTCTTGTCTGCAGTCAGGTGTGTGCTAACACCATGTATTTATGTTACACACTACCTGTTGTACCTAGTGTGTTGTTTTATGTTGCTGATTGTCTTGTCTGCAGTCACCATGCATTTCACCGCCGTCCATTGCTGCTCTGTCTGAGACAGTCCTGAGAATGACCGTTGCCACAGAAACCCTCTGCCGCAGCGCTGCCGTCAGCTTGTGTGCCCTACGTGTCGCGTCTCCGTGGTAACCCCGGCGGTGTGTGTGTGTGTATGTGTGTCCCGCAGGTGCAGCCCTACTGCCCCAGCGGCAGCGAGGAGTGGAACGGCAACTGCGGCTCCCTGCGGCCGCACGCCTTCATCCCGCCCAGCGTCCCCCCGCACACCCCTGCCGCCCCGCAGCACGCCCAGGGCTTCCCCACGCACGCCCTGCTCACCTACTCCACCGGGCCGCACCACTGCGCCACCCTCCTCCCGTCTCGCCCTCTCCCTCCCCCTCTCCTCCAGCCTGGCTATGGGCTCTCCCACCCAGCCGCAGGCGCCATAGTTCACCACCAGGTTTCCGTGGGCCTCGGCGCCCACCATCCTGGACACCCCCCTCCCCACCCGCACAAGCTGCAGGCAGGCTACCCCCACCCCCACCAGTTCAAGCCCCCCCCCTTCCCCAGCGCTCCCCCGCCACACACTCACCCCTTCCTGGCGTCGCCGGCGGCCTACACCAGCTTCCCCCTCAGCCCCACCCAGCTCAGCCACCACCCTCAGTTCTCCTATATCTGAAGGGCAGGTGGGGGGCGGGGCAGAACCTCCTGAGGAAGGGGGCGGGGACGTGGGCGGGCAGAACCAATAGCAGAGCAGAACACACCCACGTGTAGGAGAACAAGGAAGGAAGGAAGGAAGGGCCACGCAGATGATTTTAAGTGTAGAGTGTGGTTAAACCTTTTAGTTGTTTGTGTGTGAAGACTCCCCAGACCAACGTCCTGTAAGCCAGTGGGAGCAGAGATGGCTTGGAGATACACTGAGCTTTATGAGAGAAAGTAGTTGTCACGTAGCTGCAGATGAATTTCGCAGGCCCTTATGATTTAGAAATGATAACGCATATTGTGTGGTTTGGTGCATTCTTTCTCGCCGTGTAGTTTTCGTTCTACATATTGGATTAATAATGGCTGGGATTTGTTAGTGTTTTTCTTGTTGCTGTCGGGCTGCTCTGCGTTTCCCACCAATTCCCGTTATCTGTGTTGCCGTGTGATGTGTACTTGGCAGTCATACGTGTGTTTATTAAGCCATCCCAGTCTGTATTAACCCGGACACTGTTCCGTTTGGTTTGAGCAACTTGTCGCTGCTGACAGCTTCCAGTGCCTTAGAAATGGAGTTGTGGAGAACACAACTTCGGGACTCTACAGATTGTATATGGGCTTGCAGCACTTGAACCTCAATCTTTTTTGAATCTAGTGGGGTTTAGTTTATAGACCTGAGGATTAGGGTTTGTGTGTTGTAGTTTTAGCAAGCATTAGATTAACTCAGAATGCTTTTACCTTCACTAGAGGCTGCATGTTTGGATCTTTGACTGAATGAGCTTTTTATGTAAGCACAGAGTGATTTGATATTTTGATAATCAATTTCTATTCACTATAGTACTTAATTCATAACAGTATTGTCACTGTTTACTGTAACTGCAATACAATCTAGATAGCCTTTGGGTTGCTGTGTTGTGCATTTAATCTATATTTGCTTTTATTACATTTCTTTTTTTCTTTGTAGATTAACATTTTGGGAGTGGCATTCACTAAAAATAACAGAAACCGATATTTTGTTCAATGTTTTTGTTTTCAAAATACTTCTCAGTATTTGAAATATCAACTTGCTGGGCTATTGAATATCCAAGGTGCACCAATGTATTTTCTTCATATTGATGTAAAAGGGGGCTTTTGCTCTTTGTTTGTCTTTGATACATTCCTTGTGGGTGGATGCAAATGTGATTTAGGGCCATGCTTTAGTTGAACTCCATCTCCAATCGTAAATGCTTTTATATGTCTTGTCACTTCATATTCTGACTGGCACCAAAGATGTTCACTCCTCATGGTGTTCGGAAGCATGGCCCCTGCTCCTCATTAACCCCTTCACTGTCGCTGTTGTATTATCAAGATATTAGACTATATTATATCTATATTTCAAATGCCAGGTTGAGGTATTGTTTTATTTTTCTTTGCTTTGTTTGGCAATTGTATTTGGAATGTATAGGTAATAAGCTGCTAAGTACTGATTATCTGCCACTTCCTAGCTGTGAATTTAGAGGACTTGTCTTGTTCCTACCTGCGTTCTTCAGTTTGTATTGTAGTTCTGATGACAAGATACAATAGAATTAGGTTATATTTTTATCCTAGAGTATATTGAATGTTATTCCTATATGCTAGTGCCTCTGTATATTAGCTGTGTTGTTTTGAAGTGATTGTAAACTGCTGTAATGATTAATTTTTGTTTCTTTTGATGTTGGTGTGTGTGTGCGTGTGTGTGTGTGTGTGCGCATTTAGCATCAGTATTCTGTCTAGAATTTTAGGCTGGGTGCATCATGGTTTTCTGTAATCAGTGTGGTGTTTCATGTCAGTTTATTTTCCCACATATTATAAATGTGTCTTTTTGTTTCATTGTTGGACTGTACTTACAACTCCTTGTACTGTACAACTAGTGCCTTCTTCTGCGAGTGGATCACTAAGGGGGGGACAAGCGCCTATTTTCAAATCACTCAGCCCCAAAGTTGCTTTATTTAACTAAGATGATGTTTGAAACCATCTCAGTTTTCTACAGAATCCTAAGAAAGTTGAAGTCAGGGAATGTTTATGCTCAAGATTAACACCATGCAGTACGCATAGGACCTGGATATTATTATATACACCCACAAAGCAAAGCTTTACACACACCATGAATGTATTTGTGGAACTCAAATTATCTGTTGTATGTTTTAGTTTTTAATCGGGAAGCCTTTATGTTATGCAGTTATTGCCATAGGTGGGTGATCTGTATTACTGATTTTGACATTAAAATAATGCTTTATTAATTGTTATCCTCAAAAGTTGCGCTCTCTCCTTCATGAAACAGCTACTGTAATGTATTACAATGTGTTGGATTTTGCTATGTTGTTTAAGTCAAGGATGTATTGTATTTACTCACTATGTAAGACTGTTGGCAGTGCCTGGCCTGGGTGTCACGTTCACACTGGAGACGTGTTTTCATAAATCAATAAGAACCCCACCCCTTTACAGTCCTCACTAAAGCAAGCAGGAAACTAAGCTGCTGTTTAATGAGGTTTAATGTGCTTTTCCTTCTCCAGTGAACATATTATGACGCGTCATAGGGTTACAGGATATATTAGGCATGTGGCAGAGTATCTTGTCATAGTAATTGAAGAATGCTGATTTGAATAAGAAACAAAAATATGTTTATTTTGTGGATTTACTGTTTTATCAGTGTGTGCCCCCCACCCCCCAAGCACAACACCTGTGATGAGATGTACTTATGTAGGACTCCTGTGATGTACTGTATTGTACCATAATCTGCACAGCCCTTCCGTGATTACTTAGGATGGCACTAGGAATAGACTGGCCCTGTCCTGCATCATGTTGACAGTTGTATCATCAGTCACTCCAGGGTCAGGGGTGGTTGTTTTTTTGTTGTTGTTTTTTTTGGGTTTATAGGCACATCATAGCAGCCACAGGGAAGGTCAAAAATAATGATATATATAGTGATCCCTTATAACAATGCCTTAAATAACAAACTTTGGTTCCGTTAAAATGATTCTAAAGTGATTTTCACCAACAATCCAGAAGTTTGATTTGAGTCATTAGGTTAAAATAATTTTTATTTTGTTAAGTGTTGAACATCTCCTTTGAGGTACTGGGCTTGGTGAGTTTTCCTATGACACTTGTTGAGTAGAACTTGTATCACACCTTTTGTAATTATTGGGTTCACATTTAATATACTTGTGTAGTTGTGATTGCTGAATTTGAACTGTTATCGTTTTTAAAATGTGTGTAGATCATGTGGCTTTATGAATTTTAATTTTATTTGATTTTTTTTGTTTCTTAAATGCTACACTAGTTTGACATGTAGCAACTGCACTGTGCAATATACAACAATATGAGGACTGGGAAAATTATTGTCTAGATGTAATGTGTGTCTTGCCGGCTTGTCCCCATATATCCCTTGTTCTCAGTGAGTTTCAGGGTGACAAAGCCGTGTGTACTTTGTCACAAAAAGCGGGTTCCTTATTGGTGAGTGTCAAATAATTAATTGATGGTGTACTATGTCAAGATTAATTTTGAATAAATAAATAAAATATTTTGCTTCAGCAATTACGTCATTTTTTTTGTTGGTGTTTACTATTTACCTAAGCTATAACTGAGGGATCCTACTTTGAATTTTGTCAACCATATTTTTTTTTTCTGTTTAGTGGAACTGTCAAAGTGAGAACAGGCAGCAAATTAAGCCCTAATAATAATAATAGGATGGAATTTAGTATAGCAAAACATGACTTTAGCAGTGGTCTAATATGACAATGCTGAAATGTACAGAGATGTGGATTCAGCTGTCAAAAGGACATTTTAGCCAAATAAGTTATTCATACACTTGTTTTTAAATGTTCTGTGGTAATATTGAACACCAGATACAATCATTGTCAGCCAAATCTTAGCCAAGAACATGGTTTATGTAATGCAAGATGCGAGTAGCCTATTGGTCATAAATAAAACTAATCGTAAAGATTTTAAGTATATAGCTCAGCCATAATGCAAGACTGTGTTTAGAGACTAAAGATTATTGGTGCAAATACCATATGGTCACCTCAATAAATCACGTCATTGCATTTAGTATTCGACTGCATCGCAAGCTGTTGGCAAAATCATTTTCATTATTAAATGGGTAAAGCAATTGTGTCTTCGCTCTTTTTAAAGCAGTTGTTCATAGAGCACCCACCAGATGTCGCCTATATACTTATATGGCCAGATAAAGCTGCTACTGAATAAATAAGAGGAAGGCAGTGTTGGCGTCACTGGTTGGGTATTTGTCTATACGACGGACTGTAAATAACGTTAGGGAGCTTCACCATGATTTGTCACGTCCCAGAATTTTCATCTTGGCACCCCAATCGCCTGTAGGATTTAACTGATCTTGCTGATCCATCATTTGTCTTGGTTGAGGAATAACAAGCGCACAACTCAATTTGCGGGACCTGAAGATGAAGAGCGTCTTGCAGCCGCATTAAGGGACTTCATAGCCTACACACGCGCGCACCGGCACAAAAACGAAATCTGACATCCTCCTGGCAGGCCCATGGCGAGGGTGATGCTTGTCCACACTATGGAAAGGGTGTTCAAATGCCTTTCATCAGGGCAAGCTCGTTTGATTTAAATTGTGGAATAATTATTTGACCAATGGTTTCGAAACATAGCCCCGGTGACCGTGGGACTGTCGGAGGTGGGAACAACCAAGCCTCTGTCGCCGTCAACACGACTCTATGGACGGGTGTTGGTTTGGTGTCCTTCTGCCCGCCGAAAAGTGCAACCAGGATGTGGTCCCTGAGCGGAGCCATGGCCAGGTGTTTTCTAACACTATTGTTGGCGCAGTGCTGCTTGGCCGCGGAGGGTAAGACCCTTCTGATACCCTATGTGAGGTTGCGCAACCTGTAAGAGTACCGAGTTATAGAGGCTATAATTTCATCGGATATTAGAATCGGCACATAGCACACCAGGTGACATCGGGGATGGCAATAAGACTACATTGGTTGGAGAGATGATCCCTTGCTACCTTTTTGAATAGCGCAGCCTGTTATTGTTTGTTATCTCCGGGTTTAGCTCTGACATTGATTATATTCAAGTTGTTGTCCTCATGAGTTTATTAGACTAAAGGGCCTATGCTAGGCATACGTTATCTTGGAATAACAAATGAATAAAGCGCCCAGCTCCCAGTTTCATTTGTTCAGTTATAACCAAATAAACATGCACCTGAAACGCGCTCACACAGCGGGGGACCGCACCGCTGCTTGCGCACCGACGCTCTGACAAAGTAGTTATTGTATTATACAGTACGCTGTCGATAGCCCTGTACTTTACTGTAATTCGTAAGCTACGTACCGCGGCCATTGACGTTTAAATGTTTTTATTTAATTTCACAAATATAGGCATATAGTTTATGGCTTTAGAACCTTCCACAATTTATATATATTTATAGGCTATACGCTTATGTAGGCTACAGTATGTAGGCTATAATATATATATATATATATGTGTGTGTGTGTGTGTAAGTGGTGCGCCTAAATGCCCAAATGTCAATAGAGATTATATTCTATTATGTATGCAAACAAGCTACAGGTCAATAATACCTAATTGGCAAACATGATTTTTATTGGATTGTTTGCTACCTTATGTGCCAATACACTGCGCCCCGTTTAGAAAAACCTAATAATGATTATGATTATTTTTGTTTTATTTATATCTGGTTATTTCACACAGTCAAACTGACTGAAGCTAATGTAATGTTTATTGAGGCATTTGATACATGACACACTGTCTTGTGAGCTATATCTTCCAACTCTTACATTGTCCCTAATGTGTAACATTGTCAAATTATATAGAAAACACCACTTTGGATAGATATGCTATCCACGCTAGATACTGTATGCACACCAATGCACCAGTATACATTTAAACCCGTTTCGTGACATTGTTTGATATAAAAAATATATGTAATGCTTTTCACTTTGATTGAATTGGCATTCTAAATGGCACTGAAGAATTATAGAACTATATGTGATATAGCCTATTTTTGTCAAAATGTGAAAGTGTGTTAATGCTAATGGATACCCTACTCTTAAAGAGTCCAAAAAAGGTAATTAACCTTTTGAGACTTCAGGTTCACCAAAGGCAAACATTGTGGCCGTTAACCCTCCTGTTGCCTTTATTATATTGTATTGGGCCACCAGATGGCGCCATCTGATTGTGTCTGACTGTGTAGATCTCTTTATTGTCAATGATGTGTGTTTTTATTTATTTTTTTATTAATTATTTATGTATGTATTTTTTTGTTGTTGTGCCTTTTAACCCTCCTGTTGTCCTCGGGTTTCAAACACTCTACCTTGCTGTGCCAGCAGTGCACATCATATGTGTGTGTAAGCTGTAGAATTAGGATTGTTGCCTTCTATCTGTCACAAAGAGCTAGTGTGTTGGATCAGTTTGACCCGGAGGAACCCAGGAGGGTTAAGTACTGTATATATTTACTAGCTGCAGTGGTTAGACTGACTCATTTGCTGCATGCCATACTGGCTGTTTGAAAGACTTTCTGGTTCATTTGCCCACTGGGTAGCAAGCAGTTCGTACATGACATTGACTTAGTGCAACCTTTCCAATCTGTCTTAGTTCGGCAACTTCGGCCTGAAATTGGAATGTGATAAAATGCAGCTTTCCCACACACACATCACTACCCTCCAGGGCATCATTGAGTGGAATGAGGAGTGAATGCGTTCAGCTGTTTATTAGAAATGTAGGATAATAATTGATCAAATGTAAGCCTAACTTTTAAATCTGTACATGGGAAGTCAAGATGCATTATAGTCAGAATGTAACATTGGGGGAAATAAGAGAACAAAGGGAAGATCAAGGAAAAATCTGAGCAAAGTCTTCCCGCATAGCCTTCTCCACATATCCTTACTAGATCATTTATCTGCTACTTACAGAAAGCCCATTTCATATGGCTTTGGGAGACTGAACTACCTTCTATTCACACACCTGCAGAATAGATACTCATGTATTCAGCCATTTCCAATGTGATAAGGGAGAAAAATGCCCATTGCAATTGTGCTTTCAGTGTTATCCATTCATAAAAAGCTTTTAGGGGAATGTGGATCTAGCCTTGTGGATTGGTTGACAATCATAATTCTGAGGGTGTCTGCTTTAGCATTTGTGTTCATAAATGATACAGTATAGGCTACTGTAGCCTACTGTGTTTGTTTCTTTGTGTGTTTTTGAATCAGTGCATACGTGTGTGTGTAATTTGCTTCTTCTGTAGGTCTGTAGAGACGACAATCTTCTGGCAGTAGCTGCTTTTTATTGGGCTTAGTTACCGTGGCAACGGATCTGCAGCTATTACTTTTATCACTGTGTGTCTGTTTGTCAGAGGGATTGAAATGTGAATAAGTGTCAGGTCAGACCAGTGCCTAATAATCAGCATCAGATGCATGCTGCTTTAGACGCATATCCTTCCTCATGTATTGAGAGAATCATATCATGATTTTTTTCTTATGTACATCAGTCATAATTAGGCCTATACTGTACGTTATTGCTTTGTGTTTGTGCATGTTTGTATTTCACCTTTACTAATATGTACACAGCAATTATTATTTAGGCTATATATTTTTCTACATAGGTATACTAAAAGGACTGGCAAATTAAGCTTGCTAACAACAAGGGTATTCTTTAAAAATCCTTATTGACTTTTTTATTGTGCTTTTTTTTCTTTCCATTTGTGTGATCAGTTGTGTTGTCTAAAGGGACCTGAAATGGCTGGATTTTTAAATGTAATTTAGCAGAACATTTCCATGGGAGTAAACAAGCCAGTCAGAATTGGCCCATATGTGACATAATTTCTGTATTGAAACTAATAACCCCTGACTTTTCATTTTGTAGGTCACTGATCCTTTGCTCTCAGCAGTGCATGTCCACTGTGTCAGTGTAATTTTTTGCCTGCACAAATTAATGTAATATTATTGCTAATGTTAGGAACCCATAAGATCATGAGCACCAACTACATAGATAAGAGCAAAAATCCACATCTAATGTATGGTGACCCAGCCATTGCAGATGACCTAATTTCATTTAAATTAAATATGTCTTGAGATTTTTACCAAAATACTGTACAAATGTTTGGCAAAATACAGAATGCACATTGTGTATTTTAATCTCTAAACAGGAAGTGCATGTAATACCCTCTATGCTGACTAGGTAACCGATTGATGTCTATCTCCATGACTGCTTGGATTGTGTATCCTCTTAATGTCCCCTCCCTTACATTGAGCTGGTTGTTATTGGTTGTGTCCATGTGTCATTACAAAACTGCCGTCTGGCTTGCGATAGCAGAATCTGCATGTTGACATGTTTAATGTTGCCTTCCAGCCAAGATGCCAAAGACAAAAGCTGTTTCTGGACACAGGTTAGTTCAATTAGTTTATTACCTGACACTGTCCTCTTGTCCAAAAACCATGAGACTTAATGTGTTCATGGTATCCATAGAGTTGGTTAAGGTGACCAACTCTCATCTGAAAGGTTGTGGGTTTAATTCCCAACATGCGCAACCTTCTGTAAGCATTCTTTGGCAAGATGCCTACTGCATGCATCTGCTTGTACTCAGTGTAAGTTACTTTGCATAACAATGTCTGTAAACCTAATTGTAATTGCCTAGACAATGAAGTATCCTAGATTCCTAGGGGGCCATGACACAATTGATTTTCTTGGGCATCGCTGACAAACAATTGCATGATTGATCTAAAAAATCATTGTTGTCATCTTTTTGTTGTGTGATGATCTGGGAGGGGCAGTGAGGAGGTATAGGGCTGCAGAGTCATGTAAAACTTCTATCAGCCATTATTTATTCACTGTCATCAATTAATGTGTTTGATTATGGTGATTGTGTACAGTAAAAGCCTCCCTTCTGTTTGGATTCTGAATGCAATGGCATGACCACAGTCAATACTTGTTCTGTCTGTTTGAAAGGTTTTCTGCAATTCATTTTCTTACATCAATATGTTTATTACATTCATTTATCCCAGTCAAGCAGTATGGATTACAGAGAATGGTAGCCAGGTTTGTTGTTTCAAATGGCTAAATTCTCATGACTGATGTATAAGGCAGATGCGAGGGTGCTCAAAAATATACACTTGTAATGAGACCCTTCTGTTACAGTACATCCGGTATAAATGACATCTCTCTCCACCAACAACAGTAATCAAAACGTAAATTGAATGGTCCATTTCACCTTGCAACATATGGACTGCACAGACCGAAATAAAAACATAATCAGTGGAACTGGGATCCCTGCTGATTCTTAACTTAGAGTAAATGTAATTGCAGCAGGCATACAGCAATCCTTCCATAGTCATGACTGCAATTGAGATATTGTGTTTGACTTCAAGCTAGAAGTAAAAATATGTTGCCTACATATTTGCTTTGTAAAAAAATTGCACCACTGAAAGTTTTGTCTTCGTAAACTAAATAAATTGCTACTAATATTTAATAGAAGTTGGTTGAACTTTAGAGATGAGAAACACTCACTGTAAATAACATTGAAGGTTTTACTTTGAGTTTGTGTTTTATGCACTTACACACATTTAAACTGTCAAATGCAGTTGCTCTGAAAACGGTGAATTGATCGAAGCGCTCTTATTTACTGTTGGCTTCCAGCTTCTTGGCTTCAAACAGATTCCTTTTCAGCCTCTCAGCTCACTTATTACAATATAATATACTGTATTTGCTCCACTGTGCATTTTCCGTTACTTTGTTCAATAGCATTTGGATTACGTGTAATGCTCTTTATCCCTTTATTTCTTTATATTTTCTGATGGCATATCTCTCAAGATATATTTATACAAATATTTGAGTTCTTAACAAAATATGATAGACTAATTAGACTATAGTGTATGAGCATATATAATTATACTTATGTAATAAGATGTAGATCTGCACTATAAAGCCACATTTTTGGTTATTCTGATGTTACATGTATATATCTTAAACATCACAAATGTATTATTTTATGTTTACATCTTCCCAGTAACAATATAAAGCCCACCAGGCCTCATCAATGAATTGCCAGTTTATCTTTATCTGATTAGTAGAGCAAGCCTGTCAGACACCTGTCTCACAGAACAGAACTAGCATCTCCGGTCATGATCGATTCAAGGCTAAAGAACCTGCATGTGGTCCCAAAAGGGGTTGGTTATACTGTGTACTGTCGTACCGGCTGGGTCAGGCTTGCTGCAGAAGCAGTCATAGACTGCAGGGATGACATCACATGATATGATAGTATAACTGCTCATGAGGAACAAAGGGAGGATGCTTTTGGGACCATTACTATTGTTGGTAATTTGACTGCAGTGCCATCTGTTTATACAGTATACAAAAATATTATAAATATTAAAAAGAATTTAAAAACAATATATTTAAGAAGTATTTATTATTATGGTTTTAGTTACTTATTATTTCATCATGTTATGTATTTGAATGGTGTGTCACCTAGGTTACTGAAAAAAGGCTATACTGTAGCGACTTGATAATTTTAAATACTCAAGTTTGAAAGTTTGAAAGTTTCAAGTTTATTGTCATATGCATTAAATGTACAATATTAAACAAAAAAGTATTTTTCCCATGGCTCTCTCCACCCATACATACTATAAATAATATAATATATAATAGTTATAAGGCCTATTTAGAATAATACATATACATATACGTATACATATACAGCACATACTGTATACATACATATACATACTGTATACATATACAAATACATATACTGTACATATACACACCTTACACATGCTATAGTAAACCAACCTAAAACCATAACATAATTGAAAATACAATCAAACAAATCAGTCCACAGCCACAACAATCGTTTAAGTGCCACTGTTCATAATTGCGACAGACGTAGATTGTACTAAAAAAGGAACCAATAGAGCTAAGACTACGAAGAGGGGGAGAGCTCGTAGCGTGTCGCCATCTTTCCAAAAGCTGTTTCCGTTTCAGAAACTCACCCCCTCACCCTTTGCTCCAGGCTGTTATCTTCACTAAATTACCAAAGTGAGTCATTATGACTGGCATCATCTCGGACTGTTGCTAAGCAGAACGCCAGCCACACATTTATTCAATTGTATCGTCAGTTGCAGCCCAGCCAAACATTTTAGAGACTTCTAATATCGTAGTATGGACCTCTCACAGGTAGGGGTATAGAATGAGCTCAAGAAATACATTCTAGCCAACAGCTCTCTGTTTCATTATATAGTACAGGTCATCACAGCTGCTGCAGACGTGATAATATCTATGTGTGTACATTGGAAGGGAATGAGCGATAGGAAGTTTAATAAGAGAGGGAGGGAGAAAGGCAGAGATTCTGGCAGGCTAGATGGTTCTGTGTAAATACATTATGCATTGCAGAGCCCTGTTATAAATCACATGGGTTGGAAGAACCTCTTGGATAATTACATTTTATAAACACAATTAGCCACAGTTCTTATTTGTCCCTTCTTTGGGGACATGTAACAGGGTTCACATAGCTAGTGTAATGTTTACTGTGTTTGGTAAGGTACATTATCTCTGACAGTCAGGTGAGAACGTGGAAGGTGTTCACATCTCTGTGACGTGTGTGTGTCTCTGTGTGTGTGTGTGTGTTTGTGCATGCGCTGTATACCGGTTTTACTGTATGCTGACCAATGGATTTCTGTCCACTCTGTGGCTCATTATCACATGCATGCACACACACACACACACACACACACACACACACACACACACACACACACACACACACACACACACAC
>JAODUG010000021.1:3720832-3731495 GCA_027564795.1 Aphredoderus sayanus | reverse complement strand
CACACAAATCATACACAATCAGATGGCGCCGCCGTGTGGCTAAATACTATATTTCTGAGTACATTACGAGGGTTAACATGTTTACTGTAATGTCCTAAGCATGAATAGACACATTTACCACACCCACACAGAGGTACACATCAACAAGGCTCCTCAAGATTTTTAAGGAGAATGTTTCTCCCTATGCCTCTAACAGTAGTTGTCTGGTTCACCATGTTCTAGCTGTGTCCTCCGGGGGAGCTGGTGTTCAGCTGAGCGAGGGGAGCTTGATGATTTGTGACCTGTGCATCTGGGTTTCCTGGTGATCCAGGTTTCATGGCGTGGCTGCAGGGACAGAGAGTTGTGAGGCTGCTGGTCCATCACAAATGTGACACATACAGAAACCCAGGATTGCCATTGCCACTCCTCTACAGATTGACCCCTATGACTCTTTTTCTGATGAGGGAAGTGTTTCTGTGACAAATAGAAAGCTAAGATTAGGAACGTTTCCCACATACATGCGGTCCTATATGTAGGACGCAGACATACAGTGTAATCATTCTTATTCTGCCATGTATAAAATGTGCCATGTATAAAATGTGTTATAAGTAGTTTAGAATGAATCATGTACAGTGTGATTTCATGATGAATGTTCAGCATGTGATACTATATTGAGATAAGGATGCTACAGAGTCATGGGTTTACAGTAACAATCATTCCATATTGCTTTAAAGGTTTTATTAATTAAAGTTCCATCACTAAATATGAAGTGCAATATTTACAAATACTGTATATTTCATCTGCAAATTTAGTTTACATGCATAATAAAGAAACCATTAATTCAACCTTTACACATGCCTGTCTATATGTCATGCTTTATAGGTTATTATTAAAATAATTTCAGGTGTCTCCTCTCCCCAACCTGAGCACACTCTGTACACATGCGCGCGCACACACACACACACACACGCATGCACACACACACACACACACACACTCCCCAACACACTTTCTGTTTTCTATTAAAGTGTTTTGGCTTTGTGTTGACATTGCTGGGCTAGCAATTCGCATTCCAAACAAATACTAGAGCAATCTTTTATTTGAAAGATGAAACACAGTGCTTTGTTTATTCCACCATTCATCCAATTAGCCCCTATTTGATTTGTTTAACATTTCATACCGGTGATCACATTTTTTGTTCGGTTGCATTTCAGAACTGTAAATTAATACCTTGGCTGAATGGAGAAGGTGGTGTAGAATTCATTAAACTTTGCCTGTCTCCAGTGTGTGGGGTGCGGTACATGTAATGCTACGGTGAAAGGAACCATCTGTTCCATGTGACAGTAATGAAGTGAGGGGCATTGTGGCACAAAGCCTCTAACCCATTCATCACAGCTGTAGGCGGGCTGAGCATATTTCCCCTGTCTTATAGGGATACCTCTACACACACACGCGTATCATTCAGTAGCATTCTGGTTCGATGTTACATAGGCAGGATTTTATGCAAACACCACACCTGTGAGACATTTTGCATTCTTTTATTTTTGAAACTCCACATGCTTTGTTTGTTTTTATTCATCCTTCTTTTGGGATATTATGAGCTCCATGTGGGGGAAAACAAGGTCTGGCCAGACGAAATGCTAACCATGTTTTGGTTACTACTGCAGTTTCTATTCTATTACAATTGTGGTTTAGGGGTTCTCTGATATTTTGAACAACACAGACACAAGATTGTACTAATGTAGAAATATGTAAACAACTATAAGTACCACTGAATAGGCTGCTTACTTCTGAAGACTATAAAACTAATAAAAATAATAATCTTGAAATTCCCAATGCAGCCAGAAACTCCACTATGAGAACACCCAGTTGTTGTTTCAGTTGAGGGATCTTAGCTCTTACCGTTTTTCTGGTCAATTTATCCAGATGGGAAATGCCTTCCAGCAGAATCCCTCTTGTTACTTCTTTGAAAACCTTTTATTTTGCATAATTTACTGTTTGTGTAATTACTATAAATCCTGTATCAGTTGGTGGACCTGAGAAGCTCATAAATCCTTTACGGTTGAACCTAGAGATGCCAAACTCCCCTATAATAGACAGGGAGGATACCTATCTCTAGGTAAGTGGTCCAATGCAAACATTGCCTCAGTTACAGATACACCAATTATGCCTGTAAATACAGTACCAGAAATTAAGACCGAGATGATCTCAATCCATGAAGAACATGACTAGAGCTGACTATTGACAGTTATGCAAAACATACAGTTACTGTATACTTAAAGGATAGATGCTGTTATATTTAATTACTGTTATAGTAATTGTAATATTGTTTAACCAACATGGTGCTGCTGTTAATAATTCCAGATGATGAGCAATCAAATAGCGACACAATGAATTGTACTGAACAATCACCAATGTACAAGCACACTGATTTATACATATGGGTGTGTATTGAAATATTACAATGTGATACAATGTAACAATATAATAAAACTGTGGGTTTGACCTAGCAGACCAATTAGATTTAAAATCATTATTTATAGGAAACCTTTGAGTGTGTTGATTGAAGTGGCCTGCCCAGGTCAGCTATGCTTGGCCAGATGCCCTGCCCTGGTGCCTGAGCTGTTTGATAAACCAAGATAGGCCTCATGTCTTTGGAGATGATTAGAATCACTGGGCAAACATTGACATCAGCTGGAAACGCTTTATTCATGCTCTGTTTAGCCAGACAGGCCTTTCCTATTGCCACAACACTAATATTGACTCCTACGCCTTTCCCCTAATCTCCTAACATCTTGCCCTGCCTCGAAACTGGGCGTGTCGGCATTAAACATCCCATTTATCATATTTTCAGTCACTCTCTCACTCTCTCTCACACTCTCTCTCTCTCTCTCTCTCTCTCTCTCTCTCTCTCTCTCTCTCTCTCTCTCTCTACAACTGCCCTTACTATCCTTGTGCAGTTTTGCCTGCGTGCCAGGGTTTAATGGTTGTCAGTGCAGGTTTAGCTTTGTCGTTTTAATTTCAGGTCTATTCATTGGCTTGCCATGGGTGGGTGGATGGGGGCTGGATGGGGTCTACCTCCTGTATTTGTAAACCAGAGATGTTGGCTGATTATTTGTCTTTAAGCCCCGCGACCCTCGTCGGCCACCCCCACCCTCTGAACCAAGACACAATGGCATTCATTCTCTCATCTTGTTGCTCTGTCCCTCTATGAGTTTGTGTCCCCTCTTTCTTTTTACACTATTATGTCAACAATGCTGTATAGGCTACATAACTGCCCTCTCTGACCCTTGGCTGAGGCAACCCCCAGCTGGCACATACACACATGTACATTAAGGCTCAACTTCATACTTGATACTTGATAGTTAATACTTACTGTGCATTTAATATCAGACAGATCAATGTTTCTCTATTGTTATAGAATGTTTAATAGTTATATAATTGGCTATGGCTATTCAGTTATGTCCCCCTGCTGGGTCTGTTGAGGAACTACCAGGAGACCTTGAGAAGTAAATAAAATAAACATTTAAATTAATTTCAGGGAAGCAAGAAACTGTTTAAGACCTATTCCATATTTCAGTCAAGTTTAGTTAAATAACATTAGGCTGCACTTTTGGGGAAATTCATTTATAGAAATGTTTTGAATAGCTAGCCTGTGAGAGGGTCACTGGACAATACATATTAAAATACCCCTAAAACAGTGTCCTATTTTAAACTATGCTTCCAGGTTTTGTGTTATAAAAGTGTATAAACAATAAAACAGCTGTAAGGATCTGCGACCAAATCACCATGATGTTATTCACCATAATGACCTTGACTGACCTAGTTATAGGGCCTATGTAACAGCAGCCCTATGTGCCTCTATACCTCTGTATGTCTCTTTGCTTGGACATTTAATGGCGTTGTGTGTGCATGTATTTGTGTTTGGAATGTAGGTCTAGGAAAACATGGACGTTGTGTGTGACGTCACCCTCGTTTGTGAATAGACATTTTGAAGGCAGGAGTTTGGCTTTCAGGGCACCTCCATTTGCTTAGTACTGGAGCGAGATAGCTACACAGTACATTGTACCATACAGTATACAGTATACTATAAACAAAGGCAGCGCGATTAGTCATGCACAGATAAAATTAGCCATCATGTAATACGAGCTGTCATTTACAGATTGCCTGTGAACTATAACAAAACAGTTGCTTTTTTTGGTTGCTTGCAAAGCAGTTTTCACACTCGCAGTCTTATATCTGCTCCCATACAGCTTTAACAGCTCATTCTCTCTGCTAAAGCTGCCTTCTCTCCTTCACTCCTCAATGCAACCATTTCTCTTTCTCCTGCCTTTCATTTCCCAGTCCCTTATTTATTAGGTCGCTTGTTTGCCTCTTGGTCTGGATGTGGGCCCCACTTTGCATTTCCCTGCCTATCACAGAACTAGTGTGTGTGTGTGTGTGTGTGTGTGTGCGTGTGCGTGTGGGTGTGTGTGTGTGTGTGTGTGTGTGTGTAGTGTCCCCCCTTCTCTGTGCTGAAAGCTCAAAGACAGCGTCCCTCTCCTTCAGGCCTGAGGATAAGTCTACTATCATGCTAATGTCCATGTCCTGAGACTAATAGGGCCTTTTACACTGCAGGTTTTCATTCCTGCCGCCCCACTAAAGGGTTTAGTGCCAAGGCCCTTTCTTTCCTTCCTAAACTTCTAAACAGGATAAATATTTCTGTGATTCGTCTGCCGGGACAACGGGTTTGGAGACGGTTCCACGCACAATGGTTTAGAATAGGCCTTGTTACGCTCACTGTAAGTACAAAAGGCAAGACGCAGAAATACAATTTCTGTGTTTCTGCAACAAACAAATTTTATTTTATTCTGATACCAAAAGTAATTCAGGAGTTGTGTGTGTGCATTCATGTGTCCAAGAATTGTGTGTGTACACATATGGATCTGTGTTTGTTTAGAGTGGCAGCAGTTTTGACCTACAGTATGGACCAAAAACAGATGAATTCATAATTTATTTAAAGATAATACAATTTGATTTAATTTTAGAAGTTAGAGGAAGTTTCTCCATGTTTGGTTTATATAGACTCAAATGATCTCACATGCAAGAGACTTAAAGCTTCGCTGTCTCACTGTCATCAAAGCAATTCTCAGACAGAAAGTGTCTCACAGTGTCTCAAGTACCTCGAAGATTAAACCATGTTAAAGGTCACCTGTCATTTGATGAAACACACAACAATCTCCTCAATAAGATTAAAGTGGCCAGAATATACTGGTGCAACTCGTGTGCTAGGTGAAGCATTATAAAGCAATGTCTTGTCCTGCCTGTTGATAGGAGCAACTCTCATGCTATTATATAGTCATTTCAAAGAAATGTAGTGCCATTCCAAGTTAAAGGGAACCGTTTACAACGTTTGCTGTGTTATGGTTCTCACTGTACAGTAAACAAGCAGGCAAGCCGTTGCTCAAAGCCAATTGGCAGCACACAGGCTAAATGTAGGCCAACTGCTTCATCCCTATGTCTTGCAACCAACCATACACAACAACAGAATACTGGAGCCAAAAAGCCAATGTTTTCATTTATATCATGCATGAAGCATTAGTAGTAAAAGTAAGATACTGGCGTGTCAGGTTGCTGAAACTGTGGGTAACTCTAGATAGACACGAGTCTCAGAAACGTGAACTGACTATCTGAAGCAAATACAGTCTTTTTTTTTCTAGTGTATAACATATGTTATTGCAGATGCTTTCATGGTAACAGTACATTTGCTTAGAATTACCAGTTATCATATTGAATTATGGCTTTCCATGTCACATATTCATTGATGTAATTATACATCAAGGAATATTCCAATGTGTGGAAGGTGTACTAGCTACTCCATGAAGCTGGCCCTCTGGATATAGAATGATGACCTCAATTACCTTTTCCTTGCTCATTCACATGTACACACATTGAAATGTACCACACATGCACAAGCATTATGGTTAAAAAAATCAGTTGGTAGTTAAGGGCTACTATTTCTGGTGTGGGATGTAATGTACAGGTTGAAACATGTCTCAACACTGTACATGGCAAACAAGGAAATGAGCCTGCGGCATAGATTTATGTGAGTGTGCATGTTCTTATGTGTATATGTGCCAGTGTGCTTAGGAGAAAATCTACTTTTCTAGATTTATTTACTTTACTAGATTGTTGAGGATTAAATAAACCCTATTGTTTTGTATTTGTTGTATTGCTTTATAAGCTCCATTGGATTTCATTGTATCTCAACATACTGAATGTCTATTAAACTCAAATTATCAAGATCATAGGTCAAGTTAAATTTGACCTATGAATCTTGAGTAAACTCATTTCCAGGAAATTCTCTGACCAGCTTCGTGGAAGCATTAAAAATATGTTTTTGAGAAACAATGAAACTCAATGGACGTTGAAAAGGACTGATAGATTTGCTTCATTGCTGTATTTAATGAACCACAACTATCAGCTCTTTCCAACCTACATTTCCCTCCACAGAATTACTTTCATTGTGATCAGCGTGTGGACCTACCTGTATTTATTGAGGTGTGGAAGCTATACAGTCAAGAGTTTAACAAAAGTTAATTGTAAGTGTCTGAGGTTGGGAACAGTATGATTCTCCATTTCTTATAGGAATCTATCCTCCTATCATATCTTCTCTGATGGAGGAATGCCCTCAGCTCCACAGTAAGAACAGGGAAGAGTCAACACTTTCTGACAACTCTGTCAAGCACAAAAATGTCTTCCAGCTACAGTATTTCTGATAGCTTGAGGGACCCCAAAACCAAGTCACAAGAAAAATGTACTTATTCGCATACAAATGAAAATGCACGGTTCAATCGAATGCATTCATGTACAACTATTCTCAATGTCGTCATGCCCTTTACTAACTGATAAAAAAACACCTCTGATTCTTTGGTGTATAAATTAGATGGTGGGCAGGTTGAGACCATGAAACAGGCAGTTTCAGACAAACCAAATAGCAGAAAGTAGAAAGTATGCATCAGAAATAAATATTCTCACTCGCTTACAAAAGTATAGGATACTTCAGGCTAAGTTTCCTAAGGCTCCAAATGGGGAAGGGGGGTGAGGGAATGTTTGTGCTACTTACGCACACACACACACCTACACACACACACACACACACACACACCTACACACACACACACACACACACACTCTTGTACATTGAGAGAGAGAGAGAGAGAGAGAGAGAGAGAGAGAGTTTTACAGTTACAGCTACAGTTTAAATGTGAGCATAGCAGTTAGCGTTAAGGTCCAAAAGAGCAATACATACATGCATACATATTGTAAATAAATGTAATGTGTGTGGTAGATGTGAATAATCTGTTTTTGTATTCTTTGACAATACATTTAAGGATCTAAAGACTCATAAACTGTGAAGTTTCATTATAGAAATTGGACCCATGAAGGACACATAAATGATTGATATTTTAACCATATAGATATAATCATATCATATAATAATAATCATGGATATATTAAATAATAATTGACAGATATTCTCTGAAGTGCCCCATTACAAAATATAAATAATGAGATAGATGCTTGTTTATGTGGTCCTGTACAGTTTTCTAAAGTGTCCCCTATAAGCTGCTGTGCTAAACATGTAACAAGAAAAAACAGTGACATGAAAATAGGACAGTAACTATTTATTGCTTACATTAAGAGTGCCCACCAATTTAACTATTCAGGATATTCATATAAAGGGTTTTTGTTATTTCTGACTTTGTAGAAGTTGCCTCAGAAAGCACTGAGGTGATCTTTAGAGAAGTAGGCTGAGAATTGTGGGGAGATAGAAAAAGTGAGGAAATTAAATGACCCCCCTAGGCAGTTGTTCCTATTTTCCCACAAAAAGCCAAGCTCAAAATATGAAGCATACATCACTGGGGAAATCTGACCTTTTAACTTTTTCTGTCTGCTTGGCTTCAGGCTGCCAGTGAACTCTAACTGAAAATGCAAAATTAGTGCTGGAATCTGCCCTAATCTAACTGACAGACCTGTGTGTAACGGCCAGTAACACCAGGTTAATGAAATGCTACGGGACATTTAGTTACACTGTAAAATATTTTAACTTAGTTGAGTGGTGCAGGTCAGGCATTCTCCCTCAAACTGATCCAAATGACTAGCTCTTTGTGGCAGATTGAAGGCACTAAACCTAATTATACAGGTTACACAGAAATATTATGTGTGTTTGATACCTGAGGACAACAGGAGGGTTAAAAGGCACGAAAAAACAACACAAATACATAAAGAAATAATGAATAAAGAAATAAATACACGCAGCAATGACAATAAAAAAAATTATACAATCATCACATACATATGATTCTCCCACTCTGTCTGTAAAGTTAAAGTTTATCCTTAAAGTTATTTGTTACTAATCGGCAATCTGCAAGTAGCCTTGAATATACTGTAATTAGCAACAATTCAATCCACTGAGCCAAAATTGCATATAATGTAAAGATTTAGGTTTGAACCTGAGAGTTCAGAGTTGCAAACAGAACACATTATCTAGTGAGCTGACCAGATACAACTTAACAGCAGTGACACCTAGTCTGAGGATCATTTCCATTCTTTCAATGGTTCACGTGACAGGGACAAACTGATTAAAATTTGTAAAATGATCAGGATCTTCGCTTCTTTGCTCACGTGACACTAGCTTGAGCAACAGAGATTAAAAAGAACCAAAAATACATGTTTACACGAGATTCAAAGATCCAGATTGCTCAGAAGATTCGAACTTTCTTTCATTAACAACAATATCCTAGCTTTTGCAATGCGTTTCCAATGTGTGGGGTGCAGCTTCTGCGTGAACACCTTATGGCATTGGGAGATGTTTTTGTTTTGATTGAATTCAAAAATCAACAAGGCAACACTTCAAATACCTACAGTACACATGCTCATTCATTGGTTGCTTTTATTTCACAGAACTGTTAGCAGCTCACTATAATAAATTGTCCTGCATGACTGCAGACAGCTCTCAAGTAAACCATATTTTTTTAGAGGAATTTGGAGGAATGTAAATATCAATATTTACCAATACTTAGACGTGGTCTTTCTGAATCTCGAATTGATTTGGATTAGTACCGCCAACTGTATGTTATTGTAATGACAAGGTTTGTACAACTCAGCAACACTAATCCCTGGTTTACACAGTGATGTTCAGCCAGCCTCTGTGAGCTTTACATGCTGTGACTGCAGTTTACCTGTGGGGAAGAAGACAAGGTATGTGCCTTACTCTAACCCATCTACACTGTGAACACCTGATAGCTTGTGACAGGCAACCACATACCTAACACTTGTGCATTTGTGTGTGCATTGTGTGCATCTGTACATTTGAGTGTATTCAGTATATCTGTGTAGTGTGTGTGCTGCACTGCAGGCCTGGTAATCATGACATCCATTACCTCTCTTGTAAGATTGTCAAAAAGTGCGTATGTCACTGAGAACCAAGGTTATTTTTAAAACCTGATATTTTTATAATGGTGTATATAGTGTAACCAGACTCAAAATTCACCCAAAATTGTTTCCAGTCATAGCATCCTAATGGGAATATACCTTTCATTTTAAAGCTACTGGAGCAGCCTTTATCAATTCGGCATTGCTAGAACTGTTCATATCGTTTCATCTACTGTAACATTACCATCATTGTTGGAAATTAATTTAGAAACAGACGTTTGATTTCAATGTCATCACACTTAGCCACCCTCAATGCCTGCTTATTGGTCTTTCATCTAGAGTGACTGAATGATATGCAAACAGGGTTTCCAGACTACATATAATCTTAGTGACATTTTATCTGAGAGCAATTAGTCAGGGATAGCCAAGGTAAAGATTATTGGGATTACTAAAACTATATACAATTCATAATATATTTATATACAGTACATTGATATTTAACTGACTGCAAGTATATGAGTTAAAGAGAAAGAGACATTTAAAAACAAGTATGAGTAGAAGTTACTAATTAAATACTGTTAATAGTAATACAACTAAGTTAAACTAATACAAAAAAACAAGAAGGCTACATCTATTGCTATTGCTCAGGCAATTGTATTAGAGCAGCAGTTAGTGTGTCTCATATTGTACTTACTGTACACAGGTGTTTATTGTATACTAACATACAGTATACATTATAAGAAAATAATCAGTTACTGCAAGCACTTGCTTACATCACAATGAGATATCCCTTTTTAGCTTGCTAGCATGTTAAATTCACGAAGTTGATGAACTCCCTGAATTCCTCCTTCAGGGTTAATCTGTCAGTTTTCTCACAAATTCCATGTAGAAACACATCCCAAGAACTAGGGAGTGTAACTGTTCTCATTTCAAAATATGATTCTAAAGAAACTATAAAATGGGTTGTTTTTCTACTGTCTTGTTAGACGTTTTTATACTGTCTTGTTAGAAATCCCAGATCCCAGAAGATGACATACAATAGAGTATATAGCAAATTGTGACCATGAAATGGGAATTTGTGCACATGGTTTCCTTATTTTGTGAGCATGAAATAGGCATTTGGGCACCCAGTTAACTTTATGTCATGAGCAAGGAATTAGTCTGAGTTACGAACCCTTGCTTTGAAGTTCTTTCTTAACCCTCGTAATGTCCTCTGGGTCAAAATGACCCAAATCACTAGCTCTTTGTGGCAGATAGAAGGCGCTAA
>JAODUG010000021.1:3683990-3697273 GCA_027564795.1 Aphredoderus sayanus | reverse complement strand
CTATCTATCTATCTATCTATCTATCTATCTATCTATCTATCTATCTATCTATCTATCTATCTATCTATCTATATGTAGGGCACTATTACAATTGATGTTTGGTTTCAAAGTGAGCACTTAACAATTTATTTACTGTAGGTTTCGCCTAAACTGGTAAGTGACAGATTGTAGCTTTAAACACGATAACACGGAGCGAGGAGAAGCCTCTAAAGAAGAGATTAAAGAGATTATAAGTGAAAGTCGGGTTGCAGCATTTACAGGTCACTTGTCATGCTGTATGAGACGTAAGCCCACAGTTACTACAGCGATATTACCCAGTTGCTGCAAGTACAGAAGAACTCTCCTGCTGGCATTCAGCACCAATCACCACAAGGGGAACAATTAGGGTAACATTAAAGAGTGATAAACACTGCTGCATGGTGATCTTCAGAACATCAGAGCTGTCAGTGCTCCATCCATCAAAACACTGCCGCAGGCTAGGAACACTCAGGTAGCGACACATTACACGGGACAGAAACAGGTGCTACCATAGATTCTAATTACTCTCTTCTATCAATTATGTACAAATCCCTGCATGGCCCGGGGTCTGCTGTGCACTGATGTGCCTCCCACTCACACACTATGCACCATCCCAGCTGTAGATTCATAGCAGGCACTACTTTATGTGGTGCTTTGCGCCATTGCCTTCAGGTACCAGCACAGGATTATTTTTTCATGGCTCAACTGAATATTTACTTGGATGTAATATTTCCCGACTCGGGGAAAGAAAAAACAACAACACGTTTTCATTTCCATTCTGCTGCATATCCCACTGTTACAAACTGGTTCTTGTTTTCTCTCTAGCAACAGGGGTATATTCTCTTCACACTGCACTCTAAGCATTGGGCTTAGATGCAGGTGCGCCAGTCTGTTTTCTTTTCTGTCTTTTTTTTTCTTTCTTTTGTTTTCAAGCTGTAACGGTCTTCCCGGCACTTGTGGTTGTTGCTGCCTTTGTTCAGTGCACTCCCTGGGTTTTCTGGTATGCACTCCATGGCATGCAAAATCACAAAAACATTATGCTAATGAGAAAAGGGCAGACATCTGGGTCTAGCTCGCTGTTCATCAAGATGCTTTAGCAGTGCTTATCAAACGGGGGTGTGCACACCCCTAGGGTTACTTGAAGGAAATACGAGGGCTACGTGAAAAAAATCATAATATCTGAAAACAGTTGGTATTGTAAAAAACTGTTAACAGGCCTGTAAATATATTGTGAAATGTTAGTGCAAGTTGATGCATTTCAGAAGCAATCAAATCAATCTCAATTACTCAATTATTTGTAATTACTGCTGTGTAATTGCAGTATTTGAACCACATACACATTTTAAGTCAAACAAAATAGTTCTTTGTTTCTTGTCTTCTCTAAGAAAAGAGGTGTAGAGAAGGCAACAAAATTTGAGCAATTTAAGAGTTATTGTTAACCATGTAAATCAGCAGTTTATTTTAAACAGATTGATACAAATATATAATCAACAAGTATGAATCATTTTTTATTATATAGTGATAAAACTAAATTCATTACATACAGAAGGCAGTGTCACCTGCCAGTGAGTGGCAGTCACAGGCAGTTAACCTCAAGAGCAGAAAGTCAACGAAGCCTCACAAACTCCAAGTCACCACAACAGCAGAACATGTTCTTTGTGCTTTTTTCCTTTTGAACATTCTTAGCTAGCCTGTCAAACAACAGTATATTATTTACTTGAATCCAGGTCTGCAATCATTGAATCGTTGCGTCCTTGTCCTGCCCATACTGCAAGGTAAGAATACTACATTCATGGAAGTTAGAGGAAGTTTTTAAATTATTATTGAACAGTAATTCAAATTGTTCTAATTTATTCAAATTTAATTTCTATTCAGCTTAAGCATGCCTGAGTCTAAGTCTAGTTCTGCTTTTCATTTGCTCATTATTATGGTGGCAACATAGTTATCCAGGAATATATTAACCTGCATGTTTAAATGTCAAATTTAAAAGCAAAATATTATATTTAGACACTTTTGAAGGTTGATTTGTTCTGTCTGTATATGCTATTATAATAGGTTCATAATTGCAAATTCTGAAACATGCTGTAATGCTGGCATTCTTGGATCAGTAACATACTTCCACATACGTACACTGACAAGTACTCTACTTACTGCGTTAATCATGTCAATGGTGAAATATGTGTTTCTTTTAATTAAAAATTAAGTTTAGTTAGTAAGTTCAGTATTTCTTGTGCAAATATCGCTGTCATAGAAAGAAATCGTACGATCAGAGCATGCAGAGACGCTAACAGAATGTTGATGCCCCACAATTCATTCCACACTATATAAGATCCTTGCATAATAAACAGGAAGTTGATGTTTAAAACCCTGCCATCAAAACAAGCAGCAGCTGACTGACACCATTCTGTTTTTGACAGTGGCACCTGCTCCACAATGGCCCTGCAGCCGCTAACAGCAGTCAACTGTACAAGCCTCTTACAGCCCGGCTGCTCCCTGCTCCACCTGGACGGGGAGGTCCTGCTCTTTGGCCAGAAAGGCTGGCCGAAGCGCTCCTGTCCAACCGGCATATTTGGAGTGCGTATCAAGCACGGCGAACTCAAGCTGAAAGCCATCTCCTTCTCCAATGACTCCTGCTACCTCCCACCGCTGCGTTGTCCAGCGGTCGCCCGCCTCGACCCCCACGACGGTCTCCCCGAGAGTTACCTCATCCACGGCGGCCGAACCCCAAATAACGAGATCTCAGCCAGCCTCTACCTGCTCACGCTGGACAGCCGCGGGTGCAACCGCAAGCTGACCCTGCGCTGCCAAGAGAAGGAGCTGGCGGGAGACCTGCCGGGGCCGCGGTACGGACACACGCTGAGCGTGGTGCAGAGCCACGGCAAGAGAGCCTGTGTGCTGTTCGGGGGCCGGTCCTACATGCCTGCAGGCCTGCGCACCACGGAGAGCTGGAACAGCGTGGCAGACTGCCCCCCTCAGGTGTTCCTGCTGGACCTGGACTTCGGCTGCTCCTCGGCGCACGCCTTACCCGAGCTGAGCGACGGGCTGTCCTTCCACCTGGCGCTGGCCAGGGACGACTGCGTCTACTTCGTGGGCGGTCACTCGCTGGCCTCGGACTCCCGCGCCCCGCGCCTCTACCGCCTGCGCGTGGAGCTCCTGCAGGGCAGCCCACTGCTCTCCTGCCAGCGCCTGGACACCGGCATATCCATCTCCAGCGCCGTGGTCACCCGCACGGGCCCCGCCCACAGATACATCATCGTGGGAGGGTACCAGGCGGACTCGCAGAAGAGGCTGGAATGCAGCACGGCGGTGTTGGATGACGACGGGATCCATATCGAGTCCTTGGACGGTCCCAGCTGGCCCCCGGACGTCAGCCACAGCCGCACCTGGTTTGGAGGCAGCCTGGGAGAGGGCAGCACCTTGATAGGGATCCCGTCCGAGGGCAGGTCAGCGCAGCCCGAGACCCATTACTTCTACCAGGTGTGCTTCCAGAGGGAGGCAGAGGAGGAGGGCGCCCAGGAATGCAGCCAGGAGTCGGCCGAGCTGGAGGACTCGACGCCGCTGGAGGACTCTGAGGAGCTCTACTTCGGCCGCGAGCCCCACGAGCTGGAGGGCAGCAGCGACGAGGAAACGGCCGCTTACAACGAGGAGGACGAGGAGGACGAGTCTCAGACGGGCTATTGGGTCAAATGCTGTCTGGGCTGCCAGGTGGACCCCAACACCTGGGAGCCCTACTACTCCACCGAACTGGAGCGGCCCGCCATGATCTTTTGCTCCAGGGGGGAGGAGGGCCACTGGGTCCACGCACAGTGCATGGAGCTGTCTGAGGTCCTCCTGGTGAGGCTTTCGCAGGGCAACAGCAAATACTTCTGCCTGGACCACGGCGGTCTGCCCCGACAGGAAATGACTCCGCCGCGGCAGGTGTTGCAGCTGAAGCGCACCCCCATGAAAACGCTGCAGAAGAAGACCCCGCCCTCGCTGAAGATGACCCCGGCCAAGAAGAACTTGTTTAGGCGACTATTTGAGTGATGTGTTATGGGGGGCTGAAATACCACTGGGTCAGATACGACACCACTGAACTCTGTGTCCTCCTCCCAAATGATGTCATGATGTTGCATGTTATTTTTTTATTATTAATAATAACATTAAAATGTTTTCCCATATCAGGTCTTTTTTGTAATGAATAAGGATACATTATACACAGAATATCAAATGCAGTAGCACAGCAGAGTTCAAAGTAATATCATTCCAAGACTGTAAAGTTCAAATTACGTTATTGCACTGTTTTTCTTGTCAATATTCCATTATAAGATATGATAAGTTGAGACCCCTGTATTGTGATTGTATTTTGTATGTTAAGAACTGTATGGTCTTACATTCATAAACATCATTGCATTTTGGAGGAATCTTACATAATGGGCTTATGCTATCATATGTGCTTGGTTTATAAAATGAAATTTGAAGACATTTGAAACTAAATGAATTATTTAAAGACTATTATCAGGTGTAATATTTGAAATGTGTAAACTAAATACAAATATTAAACTAAATTCAAATAAAGTTTGGAGTTCAAATCATATATCTTAATGTATTTGTATACAGTCTCACACAAGCTTTAAATGTGAAGAGAAAAATAAATATTTCCCATGCCTTGAAGTGCAGTGTAGTATATGTAAGAAATAATGCATGTCACAGTTTATATAAGAACCTTTTTATTAATTTTTGACAAAATATTAAAAACATTTGCAACAAACTCCTGTCAAAATATACTGTACTGTGAATAAATACACCAAAATGTACACATTGGACAATAAGTTTACCGTATAACATATAATAACTTTTTAACTGAGGCATAATTAAGTGTGTAGTGGATTTTTAATTCAATACCAGGATACCAATTAGGCGAGTCTGAAGTCCTGTGTCTCCCATAACAGTTTGCATTTAGTGTAACACTGAAAACTGAATGCACTGTGTGCATTGAGTACAAGCAAAATAATATGAATCATCCATCATTCCTTGTTTCAATATACAATTCATTAAAGGAATAAAACAAACAGGAGACATAGCAAAATATACTGTATTCTGAAACATGATGTTATTATAGACAAATGTCTGCTGAATATATTCAACTGCTGTCATGTGGAGGATATGACAGTGCCATTAAATCAAAACATTTAATCAAATAAGAAAGTAAAACTCCCTGTCACAATTCCAAGAGTGAGGGCAGAGCAACAAAATATAATCAATCAATCAAGCAAATAAAGTGTCAAACTGTTCACTTTATATCCAGTTTCTTTTGTCATCTGTCACCTTTCCCCATAAGTAATAGCAAAGAAAAATATCTGCAAAGAAAAGTAGACAGGGTTTATAGGGATCTTGTGAAAGATCTCAGCCAACAAGTAAGTCCGCTGGGTATTAAGCTTTGTAATGAAGCTACTGTATTTTTTATATCAACAAAAGGTCAGGATATGCCTTATTTCTTACAAAGAGGTAGAATAAATATAATCACTCTTCCACTGTGCAAAAACTAAGAGATAAAATTGCTTCAAAGTGACCTGGCATGCATTCAGCTCCTCTGGGAAGCCACTGTAAAGCACTAAAGTGATCTTTTTCAGAGGGCACTCATGAAACAAAGAACATTTGGGTCTCCGTGATTTCATTTTGCTCTAACCCAAATGATATATTAATACAGTGGTCATAAATGTGGTCTCTTTAACACAATTCCCATCCCATGACTTACTGTGCTTTCATCTGTTTCCATAAATATCCTCTCTGTGTAAATTCATAAATGTGTCATAACCCTGCAATACAATAAACTACACCATATTTCAGCTGAAGATTAAACAATCTTTCTTACTCAAATAAAATAAAATACCTCTATATTTCTGCTATTGTGAATCCTTGCTCTACATTTTACATGAATGGCTACAATATGGATTACAAATACAAAACACATAAACTGAGAATTAAATCATGTTTCACCTTCAAAAAAGTACTGTTCATAAGTAAGTAAAAAAGCTCATTAAGGGACGAATTTCTTTCATTTAAGCCTAAGTTAAACAGTGATATATCACATAAATGTGCAAGGTTACTGGATTTGTCACATTAATGACAACAAAAAGTTTTACAGGAGTATAAACATTTCTATTTCAAAATAAACTATGAAATTTTGCAGTTGTTTGTTGTTCTCAATATTTATGCAAAACATCAATCAGGAGGTATCAATGTAAACATTGCTAAAAAAAATAGGCCTAGGGCTTAAGAGGTTATTAAAGGTCAGGCGCATCCTGTGACATATCTCCATCATCCTGTGTCTCCAGTGGGTCAATGGTGGCTTGCAAAGCTTTAGCAGAGTCCTTGTGAGCCTCCATAAACTTCTGCAGATACTTTGAGGTGTACAGCCAGTGATGTTTCAACACATCCTCCAGTTCATAAGCTTTGGACTGACGGGCATTCATCTTCCGGAAGCGTCTAAACAGTTTGTTTGCCGACTCATTGCCCTCGCTGGCCCAGGCTCCGATCGAGCCGTCTCTCTCTATGATTTCAGGTACGTGAGCCAGGGTTTTGTGCAGGTAATTGGTAATCTTTCCATTGTACCTGTACTTGAAGGTGGATGAGAGGATTTCGGCAAAACGTTGCGAGTTGAAACTGTAGCGGCACAGTTGGTCCGGGCACTCCTTGGCAGGGCAGGTGGCACGCCAGACGGGTTTCATCTGTAGGTAGAGACCCATGAGCTCTCTAAGAGCTTGCCGGCGTTCTTCAGAGGGCACCAGCTCACACACGACCTCCACAGCTTCCTCGGTCATCAGCTTCCGCGCGTAGTTCCCGTTCATCCTCATCACCGGCTTGAGCTTCATCTTCTTCCTCAGCTGCTTGTCCAGCGACGCCCGCCAGCTCCGACGTTCCTCCCGAGTGGGGTTGGGCTTCTGGAAAACCTCCCCAATCTCATCCTGGAAGATTTTGTAAAACTCGGTGGCGTTGCCGATGTCGCAGTGTAGCGCATCTAAAGTGGGATGGGTCTCCATGAATGGCTTGGCGGAAACCCCTTTCACCCGGTCCCGCAGCTCTTCCGCGGACTCCGAGAAGGGATTGGTCCGCCAGATTTCGTAGCGCTCCAGATTCTCGTCGTGGTTGCGGGTGATGGAGTGGAGCACCATGTTTTGGGAGGCCTCTGCTCTGGTGGAGTCACACAGGGTGCAGATGTAGGTGGAGCCAGAGGCCTCTAGGCCCTCCATCTCGCGCACCATCTTCTCATCGTAGCCAGTGCCTCTGAAGTGGAAGCGGAAAGAGCGAGGCAGGCCGCCTATAGATAGGATGAGTCGGCTGTGTTTCATGGCATTCCGCTCGGCCAGCAAAGGATCCAGGACAGCAGTGAGCATCTCATGGTCCGACTCGTCCACAAACATCAGGCACAGGGGCTTGCAGGACAATTCAGAGTTGGGTTTGGGCTCTGTGAAAATGGTAACCGCCTCTTCCCTTCCCTCAGGCAGCACAGAGACCGACATAATGGTGAAAGAGAATCGTACGGCCTTCTCTGGAATCGCGGGCCCCCCACCATGCTTCTCACTGACATCCCCCATGCCATCACAGGACTCCTTTATCATAACGTTGAAGCCTGTGTTGCAAGAGCTGTCGTCCAGCAGGTGCTCTGACAAGCCCTCCATGATGTCCTCCTCCAGGTCCTTCAAGGCCGACGCCAGGGCTACGTCGTAACGAAACCGTCGAGTGATGGTCTCCATGGGAACGTCGTCTACGGACGCGGCCCACCCAGAGAGCCCGTTGATGATGCCCACGTGGCAGGAGGCGGACACGTTCTTAAGTGCCGGCTGCCACTCAAAAGGGTGGTAGCCGGGAAGGAGTTCTTTCTCGGCGGCCCGGAGGGTTTGCAGTGGCTGGAATATCTGACGTCCACTGGTGGCTTTGACGGTGCGGTACATCTTGTGGTACTGACTGCAGCTTAAAAAGGTGTTGACACGGATTGCCAGACACACAGCAGGGTGCAAACCAAGACCTCTGCCTTCAAAGACAGAGTGAGAGAGAGAGAGAGAGAGAGAGAGAGAGAAAAGAGAGAGAGAAAGAGGGAGAGAGAGAAAGAGAGAGAGAGATGTAGTTCAGTTAGTCATCACCAGACATTTCATTAAGTAGCGACTCATAGCACAAAAACTGCAATTCAGTCTGACACAAAATCAACTTTCGACAACATACTGTAGTCGATATGATGAACTTTCAAATATCATAAAATGCAATCAAAACTTTAAAGGTACACTCCTAAACTGTGTCTACAAATCCCCTTGTGGTTTAAAACCAGTTTTACAAAAACATTGTTGTAAGTGGAAAGCACTCCTCTTTGAACTGATACATATAAAGTATTTACCCCTCCTCATGGAACCACAAGCACAGTTGTAAAACATAAACAGTGAGCTGGGTTTAGGAAGAAGAAGTGTTTTAGGGGCCCTACACTATATATTGAAGAGCGCACCTTTCATGAACCATATAAATCATATGTATTTGCATTTCATTCTAGCAGTTATGAGTATACAGTACCACTGAAATACACTGTTAGCAAAGGGAGGAGAATAAGAGAATAGAGGGTGAAAATGATTTGTTCAACCTCTAAATGTGAAAGCCCATTGTGCTGCTCATTGTGATAATAACTGCAATATCAAACATTTCCTTAATTGGTGCCCTGCATTTACTGTCATCATGAATGCCACTAGCCGAAAATGTTTATGACATGTTTATGATTATTGTCAAACATCCAGAACCCACTGCTACTCCTTTGGTGATAATTACACAATCCAATATTTCCTAATTTTCCAAATGTTATATGGGTGAACCAGTGAAGCTGGCAAAAGTGATGTATTGGCTGCAGATGAAAACAGACACCAGCTGGCCTCTGTTCCCTAGAGAGGAGGCTAGTGATGTCTGTGTAATTTGCAGATACAAGAGCTGCTTGTGTTGTTTTGATACTAACAGGCCCTTGACAAGAGTTGTTTTTGTGCATTAAAGGGAATGGGAGAGTGAGAGAGCGACAGACAGGCAGACAGACAGGCGGAATGGAGTCAGAGAGAGGTTGCCTGTGAAACAAGACTCTCAGTATACAGAGATGAGGCAATGATGCGTTTCAAAGAGAACAAGTTTGTACGTTCTCCTCAAACACTGAACTGATAAACTCATTGTTTACTGTTTAACATGTACTTATTTGGCACTATTGCCAAAAGCACAAATATTATGAAAGTATTAGTTAACTCTACATTCTGAGACTTTTTTCTTTGCTTCAACACACATTTTGTGTGTTGAAGCAAAGAAACACAACAAGGTAGTGCATTGGGGCCAGTTTGACCTGAAGGACAGCGGGAGGGTTAAATACATGTAGAGCAACAGTGGCAGCTATTAGCTTGTCTATTCCCCATGGTGTACCAACCACTACTGCTTGATATCAAAGGAAGTGGAGTCGCACCACAACACCACATTATAGAAATGACAGTAGTAGAACTGCAAAAGGAATGAATCAGATTGTAGCCTTACCTTGCATCAGGGCTTCCAGCTCGTCGGCCTGCCGGTGCTCATTCCCAGATCTCAGTGCCAGCAGAAACAGTGTCAGACACACCGACTTCATATCCCCGCCTTCCTCTTTGTCGGCGAACATCCTCACCTTGCTCTTCAGGTCCTTCAACCGATGTTTCTGCGCGCGTCGTGTCAGGGAGAGCAAATGCTGACGGGGCCTTCCGCCCTTGTTGATTGGCAGGCAGCCGTCAAAGTCGGTTTCAGGGAACCTCCGGTTCTCCTCCTCTTCCTTTTGCAGGTGGTCTAGAAGGTGGACCCTGTAGAGGTCCAGCTTGACCTGCTGGCCACAGCTCCCTACAGAGCACACTAGAGGCAAAGAGTGGAGGACAGCCAAGAAACTCTGGGCGGGCGTGGTGAGGTCGGTAGGGGGGCATGGTTGGTTGCAGGCAGGACAGAATGGTCCCAGAGCGCGGCTATACTTGACGATACAGCTGCGGCAGAAGAGATGTCTACAGGGAGATTGAACTGGGTCAGAGAGCAGATGGTCACACACTAGGCATGTTACAGAGTGAACAAAGTCAACAGGAAGCTGTTCTGAGATCAGTTGGGTGCTGAGGTGGTCTTTCTGGCAGTGCGTGATGTTCTTCACCCACTGCTCTCTCTGGACACTCGGTTTCACCCAACCTCTGACCCCCGGGCCTTGGAGGTCATGGGCTAGGGGTCTCAGAGCTCTCTTCTCGCCAGAGGAGATGTGATCATAGTGGTCCCACTTGGTTTTCTTAGGAAGGCGCTGGGGTCGAGGAATGGGTCTCTTTCTCTTCCTCCGGCTTCTCTGGAGGGAAGTCTTCGTTTTCCTGGGTGAGCAGAGGCTGCAGAGGGAGCAGTGGGGTCTCCATTCGGGCACTCGGATCCTGGAGAAGCTACAGAAGCCGCCTCCTCGTATGGCAATCATCCAGCAGCGGTGGCAGAAGGCTGGGGGGTGGATGGTCTCCAGGTCTCCTGTCACATCCACTTTGAAGACCTTGAGGAGGACCTCTGGCCAGCTGGTGAACTTGCAGCCCATCTTGCGCAGGGCTCCCCTGCTGGCCTCATCCAGATCTCCCTGCACCTCATGCTCGGGGCCTTTCACTCTCCGAAGGGCCATTCCGCACAGTCGGCAAAGACACCTTCACACAGGAAAGGAAAAAATATAATTTTCAGCGGTCACTAAAGCGGATTCAGACTGTGGGTTGGGACCTATGAAGGGTCATAAGATGCTTTGGGGGGGGGAATAAAATAATATAAATATGAATATTAAACACTTCTAAACCTATTAAAAAAAAGTGTATTAAAATAAAAATGTATTAAATAGAAATACATATAAAATGTTATACATTTTAACAAAAGTAAATCATAGAAACTGAGTTGTATTTTGCAATGCTACATCAAGGATCTCTTGTCTTTGGCTGCCTTGACTACTGGTACAGATTAGATTGCATCAGATCTTACAGTAGACAGTTGTGTAGTCTTGGAGACTGAATGAAGACATTTCTCTAAGTGGTTCCTCACCTGAGGTGGTCCATGTGAATGTCCATCTCCTGCAGTTTCAGATCTACTCTCCTGCCTGGACCCTCCACATTTTCCTTGCTTTTCCCCCCCAGGCACAGCTTCATCACACTCCCTGATAGGCCCTCGCACCCGCCCACCGGTGACCTTGGAGGGGTCACAGTCAAGACGTCTGGCTGGGCTCTATTCTCACTTTGGCCCTCACTGGGAAGAGGTGCCTTCTCCATGGAGTTCACCCTGAACAGCTTAAACTTCCATTGGGAGAATTCAGAGTGAGGATGGTGCAGTTCAGCTGGCATGGAAGATCTGGGGCCGTCTGTCTCCATGCTTTCCTCCACCATGGCAACAGTATAGTGTCAACCCCTAGAGAGAAGAGAGGAAAAGGCCATTCTAGTTATGTGCAAAGCATAAGTATGAAATCATTTCAGCTGCCTACTGTATGACTAGCCCATTTATTAGATACAAAGAAATAATTTAAGAGTTAAAATCTGCAGATATCTGCTGCCTTTTCTCTGCTGAGCACACGACACAATCTTTCGGCTTTACTTGATTCCTGGTGGATTTATACACCAAGTACTCTAAAATCCCTCTGCACAGATAGTTGAAGTTAGCCCTGAACCTTAGTGCTGTATTATGCTGTAAGTGGCATTTATATCATCTGCAAAATGCATGAGACAAGCTTTGGGGGATCAATAGAGGAGCAGAATCTTCATTTCTCATTGGTAATCGCATCCCTAAGGGAGCATACTGAATTTTTCCCTTTGGTACAATACATTTCCTAAATAGGCAACCTTACACATATATGTTTGTAAGTAATTTATGTGAGTAATTTTCTTGGATTGAGAGAGATTGTGAGTAGCAGGACCATCTGACTGGCATTTAAATCATGTAAAAACATTAAAATATTATTTCAAACTTTAAACAAATACAACATTCCTGGCCAAGCCACTGCAAACATATTTCACCTTAACTTGGATAAGTTGTTCACCATAACTTTTTACAACAAAACAAATAGAAGTTGTCATCTAAGCGTGGACAATAACTATGCAATATAGCACTGCTGACAGGCAAATGCTTCTACGGTATTTTACAGCTAGAAACAATAATACAGCATGAATCAAGAGCCTGGCACAGTCTACAGTCCTATTCACAGTTGTCATAATAAATCAGTAAAACAATGCTATTTGTTATTACACCCATTGTTGTACTGTATTACCATTGCACACCTGTAGCGTCCACATCACTGTTCCATCCATCGTTCTCCTTCTTGTCTCACTATGTTTTCTCCCTGGGAGGCTTGAAATTGACATTCTACTCCATTCCCAAGCACCTTGTGTGTTATTTCAGAAGCTGAACTCTCCTCTGAGACAAACAGCTGAGGCTGTGTATGTGTGAGTGTGTGTGTGTGTGTGTGTGTGTGTGTGTGTGTGTCTGAGTGGCTTGTCAGCTGGGCTCATACCTTGTTTTTTTAGTCTCAGCTGGCTTTGGGTCCCCTGGGGAGGTCTCTTCTCCGCATGGGAGCACAAGGAAAGCCCTGGAGCTAGGCCCTGCACTCTCCCTGTGCACTGTGTATCGCTGAGGCTGTCTTTCAGCTTGGCATCTGCTTGTAAGGACTGTGGAGCCGTAAAGCAGGATTGCTCCCATCTCCTTCAGTGTCTGGTATTTATACTTTTCTTGGTGTGGGATCCCAACAGTCAATTCCTGCCACCTGATAGAGGCAGCTGATAAACAGGCAAAAAAACAGAAGAAGGTTAACCCCTAAATGTGAATCCAACAGCAAACCCCAAACAGACAAGTCTCCTTGCCACACTGATGCTCAGCTGGAGGGGCCTCTGTTACCTTCATCTCCCCTTTCTCAACCTGTAGTATAGGGCACAGGTGGCTTCACACTGTTATTCCCATGCAAAGAAAAAGGTTACTAGTGCAGGGACACTCACAAAAAAAAAAAAAAAAAGTCCTTTACCACTTTACCACAGAACAGAATGTGTAATGTTTGGTCCTTTTACTCTAAACAATGTTTGCATTATTATTGTTGCATTATTATTACTGTAGATTATTTTTAGTGGGTAGGGTGACCAACTCCCAACCTTAAGGTTGTGTGGTTGATTCTCTACATGCCTGCCTAAGCTGTAAATATCCTTTAGCAGGCTGGTCTAGCCTCTATACAGCACCTTCTCCTTATCACTGTACTTTTAATTGTATGTACCTTACTGAAA
>JAODUG010000021.1:3668663-3683890 GCA_027564795.1 Aphredoderus sayanus | reverse complement strand
ATCTGCACATCATATGTCTGTAAAATGTAGAAATAGGTTTAGCACCTTCTATCTGCCAGCTAGTGCATTGGGTCAGTTTGACCCAGAGAACAACAAGATGGTTAAGTGAGTAACTGACACATTCACTTTTCTGAACGGCAGCATTAATCCATCATGACAACATCGCTACATGCACAGAGGAACAAGAGGATCAGAAAGATGTGTTCATATCAATCCAAGCATTTCCTGCCCTATTGGACATTACTCAGCCATGTGAAATCCTCAAGGTCAGCTGTGGGTCACGACATACTGCTGCATTAACATGTGAGTAACATCTGGCATTCATGTTTAAGTCACAAGTATTTTCAAAAAGTCACACAAATAACATTGCAGCCTTTATCATATTTCAGCCACCGGACGCCTCTACACATGGGGTTGGGGTAAGCTTTTACTTTAAACTATCCTCAAATTGTTACTTTTATATTTTTTAATGTACTACAGAATTAGTGTAAATTTGTAAATATTAATACTTTCCCAATGCTAGCATGAAAGGACTAGAAGAAAATACTAGAAGGAATACTCATGTCTTATCTTTCCTTGCATTATGTGTTTTAGGTGAATACGGCCAGCTAGGACATAAGACATTACTGAGCTCAGATGAGCCATCTTGTGTGGCCTTCTTCAAAGAACATGGCTTGCGTGTGGTAGATATAGTATGTGGCCCATGGAACACATTTGCTGCTGTGGTGGAGGAGAATGAAGTTCAGCCTTCAGTGTAATGCAGTGTAAGTATAGTTAATGGACTTTAGATGCCATGCATAAAGTTGTTTTAACAGAATTTATTCAACAGTTAAACATGTACAGTATGTTTTCTGAATCATTTGAGTGTTTATGAATACTAGAAATAAAGAATATACATTTGTCTTTTATATAGCTTTCTAAAAATATATTGTACATCAAAGATTTCACAAATCATAAAATGGTGCAGACCGTAAAAATCCAGATAAATTAGCATTTAAAGTAAAAACAATGTTCTAATACTTCTGGAAAAATAACAACTACATGATAATCAGTCGTCTCAATCTGCAAGATTTTCACAGCACAATCTTGAAAGAACTGTGGAGATACATTTTATATTGTGAGGTTAATTACACTCAAAACAGTTAACAGATTTTTCTGTATGATTCTTACCTCACAAAATCAGGTGATCTTGAAATGACATGTTGAAACTCTGAGAGATTCACTGTTCCATCCTTGTCAATGTCAGATTCTTCAAGAATCTGACAATGTTATAACAGTGTTATCTGAGTAATGTATATCAACCAGCACAAACAAAAAACATGTAAAGCCCTTCAAGCTCATATTTTAGAAATGTAAAGCCTGGCTTAACTCACATTATTAATGAGCTGTCTCATTTCCTCAGAGTTTAGTCTTGTGTCATCTGTCTCACCGGTCAGACAGTTAACTAGTTTCTCCAGGTCTCCACTATCCAGAGTTCCATCGTCATCAAAGTCTGGGTAAAAATAAAAATATGATTTCAATTACTGTAGGCCTACAATTCAAATGTCTGTTCTAAATAATGACTGCCTCAATTACCAAAGATACGGAATGCATAGTGGGACTTGATCTCCAGAGTTGCAGAGTCACTGAATGCACTTAGAAGATCCAGAAAATCCTCAAATGACAGACTTCCATCTTTCCTCTCTGATGTTGAGAACACATGGCATATTCGTTTTCTAAAAGGGTTGGACTTTTGGAAAGTAACAAATACAATGGTCAGTATTCCTAAACATAACAGCTACACAACGTAGCCTGCTTTGAGGACTTTGTGTCCAAATAAAAAACATTATTGCCTTTGTCAAAGTATGTATCTCTACCTTGAGTTCAGGCAGTGTGAGAATAGCCTCCATTGGTACTCTTGCGTCTTGACGGGATTTGTCTTCTTTAGATAGTAGTTCAATGTATCTTTTGTGTGCACTAAATAAAATATAAAAAATAGCTCTTATACAAGTTATAATAAAGAAGGCTAAGCAATAGAAATAACCGTGTATGTAAGTTAGTTATTAAGAGAAGTTCACGATTATTGTGATCAGTAACTCACAGGAGGATTTCTTGCTTTGTCAAAAATGTCAACTCCTGAAATTAAGAGTGTTATTAGAATATGATGTGTCAATTTTCATAGAAACATATCCTGCTCTGAATATATAATAAAATTCATTATTTAACATTACGACACTTTATCATTGTGTTATTATTTTCGACTTTTTGTCTACCGACATTAGGCTACAATCGTATGACCAAAGCTGTGGAAACGTTACTAAACAAATGTTTCCCGGTTCATATTACATTCGGTAAAGTGGACTACTTACTTGATATTCTGAGAGCGTATCCTTTCCTAGCTGGCTTGCTGTTGTTCCCATATTGCACCGTTTGCCGAAATGTATATGTATCTACTTTACTTTTCTACACAAATAACTTTTTTCCTTGGTGTTATTTACTTCCTATTTCCTGTATAGTCCTACGCAAGACCTACATTTCATTTGCATACAAGGACATGGTGCATATGCCACTGTGAAACAACAGGTGGCAGTCCTTTACACAGACTCTAACAGCGTCAAGTTAGTGGACCTGTCCTAAACATTTTCTAAATTAAAAACCTCTGACAATTGAATTGAATCACATCTGAAAACGAAAACGCTGGAAACTATAACGTGTTTATTTTGTATGGAGATGGCCCTGAAGTTTTATAGGCCCACACCCACCCCACGCACAAACTCTTCAACTCAGCGACAGCGTATGGCAACAGCAGGAGCTTACAACACGGCAGGTTGAATTTCAGCGTATTTTTCCTCTCATGTCATCAAACAGATAAAACTCTGACAGGGCTACTTAAAGTAGGCTATACCCTACCATTTTATATTAAGTCACCTATGTTGTTACCTTTTTATTTATTTCAATTCATTGTAGATATTTATTATTTTTATTACTGGTGTATATAATTTGTTCTTAGTTTTTAACATCAGAATATATAGGCCTATATACATTTTATTGAAACTTGCAAAACAATACAAATGTGAAAATTAACAGTTACATTTTTTATCAACTATTAGTTAAAGTCAACTTGTAATATATTTAGGGAATTATTAGTAGTATGCATAAATAATACATCTATGCAAGGGTACTATAGGAAACCGGGTCAAAAATGGTACACGCTTTAACAGGACCATATTAATTTCAATAAATCTTGTTGACTATTTGAAACCTTGCTAAGTAAACATGTCTAGTTCCCAGCTTGTTTTTTCTGAAAGAAATGGATAGAAAAGTTATTTAATTATGTAATTCTGTCAGGTTCATTAAATATTATTTGTATGTATATGTTAAAGACTTATACACCTGAAATGTTTGTCCCCTCCTTGGTCTCAGCTGGCACACCCACACCATATTCATTTTCTCCGGTAACTCTGAAGAAGTAAACTCCACCCTCCTCTAGGTCAGGCACCTTGTGGGACAGACGGTGGCAGCTGTCTGTGAGCCTGCTCCATCCTCTTTTGCTAATATCTTTTATGTCCACTAGGTAGTTCTTAACAGGAGCTCCTCCCTCATTCTCTGGAATGTCCCAGGCAACAGTGGCAGAAGTCTTGGTCACATCTTTGACTCTGAGGTGAGTTGGAGGTCCAGGAGTGTCCAGAACTCTTACGTTCAGGGTCTGACTGGCAGTCCCAGCGACATTCTGCAGTTTTATGGTGTATTTGCCAGAGTCATCGCGTGTTACCTGTTCAATGGTAACTGATGTGGTAGAGCTTGTATTGTTGATCACACCCCTGACTCTCAGATCGGTATCTGCTTTGTCCCATGTAACAATGGGAATAGGTTTGCCTGTAAATGGCACAGTTAAAGTCAAGGAGCTGCCAGCTTTAACAGTGAGTGTCTTCCTCATCTCATTGCCAATATCAATTACAGGTTTCTCCTCTCTTTCAATGGCCACATGAGGATCTGATTCTGGGCTGGGATCACTGACCCCAATCTTGTTGGTGGACCTGACAATGAACACATACTCCTCTCCTGATTCAAGCCCACCCACTGTGAACTCTGTTTTGTCAGTGTTTAGAACACCAACACTCCATTCGTCTTCAGCTGTTCTTCTGTATTGAACTCTGTAGCCAGTCACAGCTGCTCCACCATCAAACAATGGCTTGTTCCATGACAGGGTGAAAGAGGACCTGGAGGAATCAGTTACTGTCGGCTTTGATGGAGGAGAAGGTAGAAACTTGGGGTCGTCTGCTAGCACCAGTGGACAAGGGATACTGGGGGCACTTAGTCCTGCAATGTTCTCTGCAAATACTCTGAATTCATATTCGCATCCCTCACGAAGGCTGGTGGCTTTAACTCGAAGGTCATGCACAGGTCTTTTATTGACACGAACCCAGCGCAGGCCCTGCTTCTCCCTCTTTTCAATGATGTAACCAGTGATGGCACTGCCTCCGTCAGAGGTAGGTCTCTTCCAGCAGATGGTCATAGCTTCACTTGTTGCAGCTGTGACCTCCACATCAGTAGGAAGCGATGGAACAGTGAAGGGATCCACAGCTTTTATGGGGTTGCTTTCAAGTATTTCACCCTTACCATACTTGTTCACTGCTCTGACCCTAAATAAGTATTCATTCCCTTTAAGCAGCTTGGTAATTTTGCATGTCGTTGCAATCAGCTCATCATACACCAGGGTCCAGGCTATACGACTGGTTTCACATTTCTCAACAATGTAGTGCATTATTTCAGCACCACCAGTCTCATAAGGAGGCCCCCATTTTAGGGTGCATTTCTCTGATGAAAGTCCAGACACTTCCAGGGGTCCGGCAGGTGGTCCAGGCCTGTCAAGTACCTTGCAGTTGATAGTCTTGGATTTGGTGCCCCCTACATTCTGTAGTGTTAAGATATATTGGCCCGAATCTTTTCTGATGCACTCTCTGATAAGCAGAGAAGTATGTGTCTTTGTTGAGGTTACCTCAATCCTCCCCTTAGTATCAATCTTTCTATCATTCTTAGACCAGGACACCATAGGCTGGGGACAGCCAGAGATCTCAGCATCTATTCTCAGGTGTTCTCCTGCACTGACAACAACTACCTGTCTAAATTGGTCCTCCAATATAATGGTGGGTGAATTTACATAATGTTTAACTGTAACCGCTCCAGTTGCCTCTGAGGGCGCACTGAAAAGTTCAGCTGCATTCCTAGCAATTACACGGAAATCATATTGAGCCCCCTCTGTGAGTCCTGTCACATCTAAATAAGTCTCCAGTAGATTGGTGAAATTGCACTTGAGCCAACAGCCTTCTGGGAGCTCTTTACGCTCAACAATGTAGCCAGTTATTTTGGCACCCCCGTCATATTCAGGTTTCTCCCAGGAGAGAGAAACAGAACTATTAGTGATGTTGGTAACTGTAAGGTTGTTTGGAGGATCACACTGGTCTCTGGCAGCAACAGGCTCTGAAGCCTTACTGCACTGTCCAAGACCAGCCATATTCTCAGCATAGACACGGAACTCGTATATCAGGCCCTCTTCAATACTTGTTACTTTGAACTGATTCTCAGTCACCAGGCCTCTATTCAACTTTGTCCAGAGAATACTGCTTTGGTCTTTGTACTCAATGTGATAACCAATGATTGGGCTACCACCATCATATTCTGGCCTGCTCCATGCAACCTCCATAAAAGACTTTGAAGAATGGACAATGTGAAGATGTGTTGGAGGCCCAGGGGGTTTGAAGGGATACTGGGCAACTACAGGTTCAGAGTCAACAAAGTGGCTTTTGCCATAGCGATTCTCAGCTGCAATGCGGAACTGATATTCAGTGCCTTGTGTCAGGCGGGATATTTTGATTGATGTTCTAGCAATTGTAGCTGATACCGTCTGCCATATTGTGGAGGTTGTATCCCTCTTCTCAACAACATAGTTATTTATTTGACATCCACCTGTGTATTCTGGGGGTCCCCACGACAGTGACACAAAGTCAACACTGATCTCATCCACTCTAATATAACTTGGTGGTCCAGGCCGGTCAAGAACATTGACAAAGATCACAGCTGATTTAGTTCCAACTGAATTGCTCAAAGTTATCTCATACTCTCCGACATCCATCCTTGCTGCATCTTTGATAGTGATATGAGACGATGTCTCAGATGAAAGCACGTTTATCCTGCTGGTTTCTTTCAGGACATTTCCATCTTTTTTCCAGACAACCTCTGGCTGTGGTATACCTCTTAAAGGAACATCAATCTTTAAATCATTTCCTGTTTTTACACTGAATGTGTCGGACAGCAAGTTAATGAAGGGTTCAGCAGTTATGCCATTCACTGTTACAGGTGTCAACAGGGACTTTGGTTCACTCTTTCCCTTGTCATTCACTGCTGTTACTCTAAATAAATACTCCTCTCCTGTTGACAGCCCATTTATTGTTGCTTCCAGTGCTTTACTATCTGCGCATAATGTCCATGTGTCATCTCTGCTAGCTTTCATTTCCACAACATAGCATGTAACTCTACTCCCACCATCATGGCCAGGTTTTTCCCATGAGAGTCTCACACTGTTGTTAGTAATGTCACCAACTGTGATTTTCCCTGGAGGCAGAGGAGCCTCTGACACCTTGACAGACTCAGTTGTCTCTGCATGCAGTCCAGCACCAAACTCGTTCACAGCCAGAACACGGAAATAGTAAAAACATCCTTCCTGGAGGTTGTCAATCTTGTAGAGAGTTCTGACACAGTTGCAACAGACACTTGTGAATGTCATTCTGGCCTCTTCTCTCTTCTCAACAATGTAGTGAGAGATCTTTGCTCCTCCATCGATAACAGGTGGCTCCCAGGAAATGGATACAGAGTTTCTTTTTACGTCCTTTACTTCAAGATTGATTGGTGCACTGGGGGAATCTAAAACGTTGACATTGATGAAAGCTGATTTTGAACCACTGCAATTCTGAAGAGTTAACACATACTTCCCTGTATCAAATCTATTGACCTTTTCGATCAGTAACACAGTGTAAGAGCTAGTGACTTCAATTTGAGCACGCTCACTGATAATACCATCTGACTTTGACCATTTGACCTCAGGTTCTGGTCTCCCTCTGATGGGTACAAAGAGGCGCAAGGTGGAACAAGAACGAATGCTCACAATTTTTCTCAAATCAGTATCCAACTCAAGTTCAGGTGCCTCAAGTTTCTCAGCAGCAGTTACAGGCTCAGGTAGATCTACATGTTCACCCAATCCAGCAAGGTTCATTGCACGTATACGAAAGTTGTATTTCACATTCTCTCGAAGCCTTTTCACAGTGTAGTGTGTGTCCTCTACACCTGGCATGCATGTTGTCCATTCATCCTCCTCTGCTTCTTTCATCTCAACTACATATCCACTAATGGCTGCTCCACCATCATAGATGGGCTTAGACCAAGCCAGAGTCACATAATTGTTTGAGTGGTCTGTCACTTTGGGATTTGTAGGTGGGCCAGGTGCATAAGTAACTTCACAGGCCTTAATATACTGACTTGGCTCACTGGGTGCACCAACACCAGCAGCATTCTCTGCTGATACTCTAAACTCATAGTAATGTCCTTCAGTCAGCCCTGTGCATCGAAAACGAAGGTCATTTAGTCTTCTCTTGTTGCATTTAGTCCACCTGATGCCATCTTTATCACGCCTTTCTAGGATGTATCCGTCAATCTCTGAGCCCCCGTCACTATCAGGCCTTTCCCAGGTCAGTAATATAGAGTCTGAGGAAACAGAACTTGCTTGAGGGGATGAGGGTGCACTTGGTGTGGTAAATGGGTTTTGTGCAACAAAAGGGTCTGAGTCCAACGGTTCCCCAACACCAAATTTATTTACAGCAGTTATTCTAAATATATATTCTTTTCCAGGTACCAGTTTGGTCACCTTGTAACTGAGAGCTTGTATTTGGGGCTCAACGGTTGTCCATGAGACACGGCTGGTCTCCCTCTTTTCAATAATGAAGTGAGAAACAGTGGCACCACCATCATTTATAGGGTGGTTCCAGTAAAGGTGACATTTCTCAGCGCTAACAACCTTCACTTTCAGAGGTCCTTCTGGTGGACCTGGTCGATCCAAGACCATTACGTTAACTGGAATAGACACTGTTCCACCAATGTTACTGAGGCTTAAGGCAAACTGCCCTCCATCTCCTCGCGTACAGTCCCTGATAGTCACAAATGTATGAGTGAGGGAGGTTTTCACTTCCATTCTGGGTGTGCCTTTGTCAAATTGCTTCCCATCTTTCAACCACATGACATCAGGAAGGGGCTTCCCAAAGTATTTAGCTTCAATAGTAAATGTCTCACCTGCCTGTATAACAGTCATGGTCTTGAATTTAGGGTCTATTGATGATGTGGGTGCCTCAATAACATCCTCAGCAATGATTGTTAAACTGGTGGAGGGTGCGCTCCAAACACCTGCACCGTTTCTGGCTCTGAACTCATAACTCTGACCTCCTGTCAGGTCAGTGACTGTAAACTGAGTTTCCATTATATTGGAGAAGTTAGCCTTCATCCATCTGCCATCTGGCAGATCCTTCTTTTCAACAAGATAGCCTGTGATGCTGCTTCCTCCATCATACCGGGGTTTTTCCCATTGTAATGTGATGTGTTCCCTAGTTATTACAATAGCAATCAGTCTCTCAGGTGGGTCACATGGGTCTCTAGCCACGTAACATTCAGAAATGTTGCTAGATGGGCTGATTCCTGCAATATTCTCAGCAAAAACTCTGAATTCATACTCAATACCTTCCTCTAGTCCAGTTGTTTTGAAGCGAGCATCAGGTATAACAAGCTTGTTAAGTTTGGTCCACAAAATACTATTCTTCTCCTTTCGTTCAAGGTGATAACCAACAACGAGGCTACCTCCATCCTGGACAGGAGGTTCCCATTCAACTACCATGTTGTATTTTGACACTGTAGACACAAACGGGGTACCAGGAGCAGCAGGCTTATTAAAAGGATACTGTGCAACCACACTAGGAGAGGTGATTGCTGTACTTTTCCCATGCCTGTTTTCTGCAAACACCCTGAACTGGTATTCATTGCCTGTCTTCAGTTTAGTTGCCTTGATTGTGGTTCTTACCGTTGTTGCTGAAACAGTCTGCCATTCTGTAGTTGAAGTGTCACGTTTCTCCACTAAATAGTTATCTAGCTGACAGCCTCCTGTGTATTCTGGTGGCTCCCAAGAGAGAGTGACAAAGTCGGAACTGACCTCATTAATTCTTATAGGACCTGTAGGTGGGCCAGGCCGTTCAAGAACAACAATAGTTATTTCTCCTGTTGCTGTTCCACCACTGTTGCTTGCAATGACAGTGTATTGGCCAGAATGATCCCTGTTAGCATTTTTAATCCGTAGAGTTGTTGAGTTAGCTTTATTTGAAACATCCATCTTTGTTGACTCTTTGATTGACTGATCATCTTTTTTCCATTCAATTTTTGGTGCTGGATGTCCAATCAGTGGAATCTCCACTTTCAGGTCTTCACCACCTTTGACTGTGAATGTGTTGAATATTATCTGGAGTTTTGGTGTTCTATTTTCTTTATCTTTAGCAGATTTCTGCTGTCTCTTATGTGAATTGTCATATATACCTGTAATAAACAAACCAAAAATATATACTGTACATTACATATTTAAAAACATGTAAAGACCCTGCTGTTGTCCTCCGGGTCAAACTGATCCAATGCACTACCTCTTTGTAGCAGATAGAAGGCACCAATTCTTATTCTACAGCTTACAAAGGCATATTATGTACACTGCTGGCACAAAAGGTAGTGCATTTGAAACCTGAGGACAACAGGAGGGTTGAACATTTTTATAATTATTTTATTTATTTTATTAGTTTATGATGAAAAAACAAACCAAAAAATATATACATAAATAAATACACACAGCACTGACACTAAGGACAACTGCACAACCACACACAATCAGGTGGTGCCATCTTCTGGCATAACACAACAGTGTATTTTTAACAGGAGCTTAAACACTTGCATAATTATGTTTATGAATTTGAATATTCTTCAGATACACTAAAGAATATTATTATTTTTCATTAATTCCATACATACATTCAAATATTTGTATTTAGCTAAGACAGACAAACCTTTTGCATTAAATTACTATAAGAGCTGATGTTGGATTGTACAGTATAATATGATTTAAAGATGATGTCACTGTTTTGATTAAATCACCATAAACCAGCAAGCAGTCTGAGAAACACGAAATATTGATGTTTTCAGCATTTAGTGATGCAAAACCAGAACTTGTATCACTTCTATTGATCAGTTTTATACTGTACTTGTATTTTTTAGAGAGGGGCTTTAACAAAAAATGATTTTACATTCTATAAAGTAGCCATTCTAAATCTTAAACACTATGTTGTTTCATATTCCATCTAAAGGTACACTTATTATCTTTTTATTGTGTAGCTGTACAGTATGAAAGCTCAAATCACTATCTAATTTGGGAATTGACTCTTGCATTTTAAATCCAGTGTATGACATACGTACCATTGACAAAGGATTTGGTGGGTGACGCTGAATCATTTGCAGTGAGCCTTCCCTCCCGATCTGATTTCATATTTATATTTGGAGTGTGAGTGTTCCCTTCAGCTCCAGTGCCCATCTTAATAAAATAAAAATATATAAAGAATTATGGAAGAAAATATGGAAGACTACAGATATGAAATCTAACTGCATAGCTTTGATTACCATGGTCATTGTTGTGAAATATAACTGAAAGTATAATATTTTCTATATTTTTGGGAGAATTTTTATTTTAAGATTAATATTGACTTTATCCTTAGGAACGTACTTCTTACCTTACATTACTGTACTTTACAGTACAGTAAGATTAGACTACTATGGTAATGACTATGGTCTTTTGGCAGGACAAACTCTGGGTTTAAAAATACATTTAGAATGGCACAGCTGACAGCAGACTGGCCACTTCTCTGGTGAACAAGTTAAATGCTTCAGACTCATAACTGATCCTAAACCATTTCACTTTACAAATATGAAACATTTCTAGGAGGACTACAACAAAGACAAAATAATAATAATTCTAAGCACTAAGTTACCAGTAGGCCTATCTGTTCTATTTATATTATGCAAATATTGAGAAAGGGATCACACAAATGTACTTACTTGATTTTTATTTCCTTCCATTTTCACTTGTTTTTCTTCTAATGTGATTTCAGAATGCCAGTATAGGACCAAACCTTTGTGGCAACAAATGCAGCTTTGCCAGTCACTGGCCTTATCTTGAAAGGCATGCAATGACTGAAATAACCATGAGGCCTCATTGGCTAGCGATTATCCTTGCAAAATTAACTTAAACTGAATCACTAGTTGTTTTATTTATATAAGAAGTTATATTTAGGCTTCATTCTTCATAACTTCTTACCACCATCATGAATTGTGGTATGAAGATGATGATACATGCAATCTCTTGCAAAACCAATTTAATATTATTTATGTAATACGTATTATTAAATACACATTGTAAAGATTGGGGGCCCCAAAATAGGCCTTATGTTTAGCTACACAGATTAATATAGTATATAGTTGGTCTTTAAACATATTGTTTTTTATCTTATATAACATGAAAAGATAAAACCATATGTGTAATATAATCTAACAATGTGAAGTTACTGTAAAAGCTAAAATATTTTACCATTCTTAAACATATTTAATAATAATAAAAATAACGACAATGCTAATTGAGGAACCAAGAGGAGGCGCTTTAAGCTCCTGTGGTCTACGCATAATGACGCGTTTGGCTTTCCGTAGATGCCGGTGAAAAAGGTGGTGTGTCTTTGACTCCTTGTGACTGACTTCGTGTTGGATTTCCTTAACTAACTTTGGTATTTTAGTTACGTTTAGTTATTTCGTTTGTCTGACGCAACATGATACACAACGCTGATGAAAAACCAAAACACATGAAGTCACCATAAATATATGTCAGAGAGTAGACTTGTCTCGTCATCAGTTTGTCATTCATCATCACACTTGAAAGAATGGAGCCCCAGTTTGTCTACAGCAAGCAAGACTTCCTAGCTGATGTCTGTTGGATTAACAAAAGCGAGGTAGGCCTATTGGATACGTCGCTGTCAAATTTTGACACGATTCTTAAAACTGGCTGGACAGACAGGATGTCCAGAGGGCTAATGCGCTATCATTTGGGCGATCTGCAAACTCGAATTCTGCCTGGCCGATATTGCTATGTTGCCCAGTTAAATATTCAACGAGGGATAGAGAGAAGAAAGCCCCAGGAAATCCTGAGTGTCCGCCAACAGTTCAATGCGAAAGAGTTTAATTTCAACAAAATCAATCCAAAGGAAACCATATTTGTTATGATGAAACGTACACGACAAACCAATGGATCTTGTGAATCCTGTAGGATGATTGTGATGGTCAACGTCAGTCCTTTGGAATTTGGACATTGCCTGCTTGTTCCAGAACCCTTGCTTTGTTTACCACAGATCCTGACCGAGTTTGCCATCCAGACAGGAATTGAATCTGTGCTTTTGAGTGCTGACCCTGGCTTTAGAGTAGGATTCAACAGCCTTGGTGCATTTGCCTCTGTCAACCATTTACACCTGCATGGATATTACCTGAACCACAAACTACAAATAGAATCTATTGCAGTCAAGCCATTAGTTCCTGAAAAAGGGTTTCATAGTTTGGCAAACTTTGCTGCAGGACTTTTGTTTTACACTGAATCTGAAGATTTGGAAAAAATTGCCAGTGCCATTTATCAAGTAACTGATTTTCTTGTAAATGGTAATTATGCTCACAACCTATTCATGACCAGAGGATGTCCACCTTATGATGTACACAACAACAAGGAATCGAGGAAAGGTGTCCGCATCATTATATGGCCCAGGGAATCTTGTTTTGGAGCAAAAGAAGAATCTGCTTTCAATGTTGCCCTTTGTGAGCTTGCTGGGCATTTGCCTTTTAAAAACAAGCAAGACTTTGATCACATAACAGAAAAAGAGGTAATGGACATCATTCAGAGATACCTCCTTCCTGATGAAGAATTTCTCAGGTTAGAACGGCAGCTCACAGCGATTTTAAAAGACAACTAGCCTTTTGCCAAAGTCATGCTATTTACAGAGTTCCCACTGTGAATGGAATATCACGTATGCCCTGCATTTACTGTAAGTGGTATATTTAGTTTTTTGCTCAATTTCTTTTCTGTTGTTAAATTGTAACTAAATTTGTCAAAATAACTTATTGGAATTACATGAGTTGTATAGTATGACAACAATTTACTATATACTCAGTGACAATCTCTTTACTTTCTCAAATGTATTTATGATCATATAATCTAACATATAGTATACAGCCATTGTATTGTATTCAGTATAATGTTGACCCAAAAAAGTTTTGACTTTTATTGTGGTCTGCTGTTACTGACTATAAAACATGTATAGTGTAAAGCACTGTAGTAGCCTACGCTATCATACACATCCTGAGCAAATATTCCCTGAAGGGAAGATCATCTGCCTGAGTGACTTCAGCAAAACAGTAAGATAAAGAAGGAAGGCTGTACTTCACCAACTGTTCCTTCTCAAGGGAGCAAAGAAAACACTGAGAATAAACATTTTGTCAATCACAACCCCATTTCCTTGGTGTATTTAGTGTCTTTTTCATTTTTAAGCCTCTCAGTGGCTTCCAAAGTAAGAAGACACAAATGTATTATATGTTACCACTGTTAAAGATACTGGGTGTCTATATGTTCCTGTAGCTATAACTTGGTGTGTCACTGTTCAAATTAGGTGAAGTGAGGGAAAATCTTTTCATTTCATGTAAACTTTCCAAACCGTTATTAAACTGTAGCCCTTAGTCCAGCATCCAGGAATGTTTACTCATTCACAGTGAACTCAAAACAAATGGAAATATGTGAAAATGTTTAAACATTTCAATTGTTTCAATGCACCTTTGGTCTTATCAGCTGCTGTCTTTACTGTACATATAGACTTAGGTATTAGACTAATTGTGTCAAACAGGCATGAAGCCAAAATATTGTGTTATTTTGCTTTAAAATAATCACAATACACAAAGCTGCATTAAATATACAGTAGCAGATAAATGCTCTAATTATGAGGGGCATTCATTGTTGTCAACTGTAATGCAAGATTATGGTAGAAAAAGGGAGAATACAGTGGGGCAGAAAAGTATTTAGTCAGTCACCAATTGTGCAACTTAAAAAAATGAGAGAGGCCTGTAATTTTCATATGAGAGAATAAGTATTTGGTCAAGAACAAAAGTTCATTTTAATACTTTGTTATAGCCTTTATTGGCAATGACAGGTCAAACGTCTGTAAGTCTTCACAAGGTTTTCATACACTGTTGCTGGTATTTTGGCCCATTCCTCCATGCAGATCTCCTCTAGACCAGTGATGTTTTGGGTCTGTCGCTGGGCAACACGGACTTTCACGGACCTCCAAAGACTTTCTATGGGGTTGAGATCTGGTGACTGGGTAGGCCACTTCAGGACCTTGAAGTGCTTCTTACGAAGCCACTCCTTGCCCGGGTGGTGTGTTTAGGATCATTGTCATGCTGAAAGACCCAGCCACATTTCATCTTCAATGCTCTTGCTGATGGAATGAGGTTTTTACTCAAAATCTCACGATACATGGCCCCATTCATTCTTTCCTTTACACGGCTCAGTCGTCCTGGTCCCTTTGCAGAAAAACGGCCCCAAAGCATGATGTTTCCATACCTATGCTTCACAGTAGGTATGTGTTCTTTGAATGCAATTCAGCGTTCTTTCTCCTCCAAACACTACAAGTTGAGTTTATACCAAAAACTTCTATTTTGGTTTCATCTGACCATATGACATTCTCCCAGTCCTCTTCTGGATCATCCAAATGCTCTCTAGCAAACCTCAGACGGGCCTGTACATGTACTGTACTTAAGCAGGGGGACACGTCTGGTACTGCAGGATTTGAGTTCCTGGCGGCGTAGTTTGTTACTGATGGTAGCCTTTGTTAATTTGGTCCCAGCTCTCTGCAGGTCATTCAATAGGTCCCCCTGTGTGGTTCTGGGATTTTTGCAAACCGTTCTTGTGATAATTTTGACCCCACGGGGTGACATCTTGCGTGGAGCCCCAGATCAAGGGAGATGAACAGTGGTCTTGTATGTCTTCCATTTTCTTATAATTGCTCCCACAGTTGATTTCTTCACACCAAGCTGCTTACCTA
>JAODUG010000021.1:3649592-3668563 GCA_027564795.1 Aphredoderus sayanus | reverse complement strand
TAGTGATTTGGGTCATTCTGACCCGGAGTACATTACGAGGGTTAATGCAGGCTACAGCTTATGGTTGAAACACAATGCTAGTGTAGCCTAGCCTCACGAGACCATCCTAATCACGCAGTTGTGTGTTAACAAACCATCTGACATGTCAGGTTATGTGTAGTAGCCTACTTAAATGTGTCAATTTAGTTTTCATTAGTGTCATCTGTACAGAAAACCACAATTCGCTGACGTTCCGAGGGACTTGGGACTGGTACATTCTAACAGAACTTAGGCTATAAAGGCTGGAATCCACACAAACTACAAATTTGCACAAGTTTGTAGTTTCTGCCCTCTAGCGGTCATAAATTATGAATGCAGCAGCAAATTTATGCTTACTTTGAAGTGTATGTTTCTGTTGAGTAGGTGTGGCTCGCTGTATTATGCCTACAGCCTACAGTCAAGTTATGAAAACATTATTTGGTAATGTTGCGTTTGATGTGCAAAACATAATTCGTTACTTTGACCTACTATTCTAGGAACTGATGTTCTATGGCAAGGTTATAGGTCCGTATTTACACGATTTGAACTTTGTTTCCTGTAATTAGTAGGCGCAACCATTGAAGTTTCCCTTTATTACAATAAGCGCAATAATAACTGAGTGTTTGTAACCTACACCCTTTCGTTTCTGGGATATTCAGGCGCATAATGGGTATTTTCATATTCTAATGTTTGATTGTATAATACTGTTAAACAATAAAAGTATTTTCTATTGTTGCTCAAGATGTATGTAGCCTACCTTCTCTGTATGAAAGTTGATATTTATATTACAATCCTGTACAATCTATCCAGACCTGGGAATACACAACATAAGCCATAATTTTCTGTGTAGGCACATTTCACATTTAATAAAATGTGTCTATATTTTTCTCTTGTTTGAGCATGAGGTGCTGTCTCTACATACTGTAGAGTTTGTAATAATAATAATAATAATAATAATAATAATATTTATTTATAGAACAGTTTTGAAAATCCACCTTACAAAGTGCTTTAACCAGAGCACCTTAACCATAAACAACAAACATGATTAAAACAAGGAAACATCAAAATAGTTCGAAGGGAAAAAAGAAACAAATCCTATGAAAGTTAAACTTTCTAACTTAGACTTAAAGAAGTTCACTGACTCAGCTGACCTAATTTGTACTGCATAATTGAAATAATGGAAATATACTGTGCAGTAGATCACATGCATTATAACATGTAATAACGTAAACAATTCCATTGAGGCTCTTATTAATAATTAGGGTATATGCATTCTTTCCATGAAATCATTTGTATTAGTAATTTAGGGTTATGCTCAGAACGTTTATTGTATTGCAATTGTAAAAATGTTATTTTATATAAAGGTTTGGTCTTTCTCTCTGTTGATATCAGTAACCATTAGTTGCCTTAGTCTTGTGCAGAGAGAACATTCAGCCACACAATTGAGACTAACACAGCATATGTCTGTGTCATTACTCCATCCAATTACTATAGCCAAGGTCCTCCCAATGCTTTATACTACACTCAACATAAATATAAACACAACACATTTGTTTTTGCTGTGCCTTGGACTGGTCACAAATTAAAATAATGACAAATTTGAGTGAAAACAAAAGCATTTGTTTTTGATGAGGGTATACTTTTCAAGTAATCACATGTACAGTACAACTTATCTGATTCCCCTGTACAGGCATCCATCACTGAACCGTTAATGTTTAAATGAGTCATTTTAGTTCTATATTTGGGACTGTAAGCAACCTCATATGCTGTCAGAATTCAGGCAAAGCAAGCAGTCAGGAAACAGTTTTCCAAAGCAAACTGGTTTAAATGGGCGGGCAAAAAGCAAAGCTGGGACAATGGTCAGGTAACCTACAAATATCAGTAGCTCCAAAAGACAGAGACATTCTCAAATCATACGAACTTGATACTCAAACAGGCTATGAAAGGCTCAGGACAAAACAAACTATAGCACTCCTGATAAACAAGCAACTATAACACGGCCAGGCTGTACACAAGGGCTGATTAGCAGATAGGACACGCCTGGGAGACAATTAACAAAGGGCAGGGATGGTACAGGAATGCAAAACGTTAACGACACAAACAAACATCTACCACAAAGGCCAGGAAGATGTGGTTGGGAGTGTGACAAGCATAACACCATATAATTTCATGTTGGGATGAATTCTGACAGAGAAAATTGAGTGGTAATGGTTAGAAAAAAATGTTTGCATGAATCATGTGTATTTTGAATTTTTTGAGACTGTGAGCTTTGTTTGACACTAGCAAAAACGAGAGAATTGGTCCCTGTCTGATAGAGGTTAACTGTCAGCATTCAGCCTCAGGACTGTGCATACACAGCTAATTTCTCATTTTGCATAGGTGACGCTCTAGGTTCAAAAAGGAACCTATTACATCTGCAAAAGACAGTTACGAGCCCAGTAACCTTTATTATTTGTAATTTCTATATGCCTTAACTTATACAATGGGCTGTGTGCAAAGCTTCAGGGAAAATGCGACCATCCAAATAATACCAATGTTAGGATTAGTCTTCCTACAATTTGTTTTGTGTGAGAAATTGCTATGATCATATTATTTGGTATGTTATGCAATATGACCACGAATCTGGTGCACACTGGATAGAACACAAAGCTCAAAATATATCAGACACCACTGAAAATTACTTAAATTTCATGAATCAGTAAGTGACAAATGCATTACTATTTGTAAATTATGTAATAATGTTTATTATAAGATGTGATGTTATAAGATTTTACAAATAATTAATTAGCAGGAAGCTTTAATTGAGTTATAACATTTAATTTTGCAGCAGTCATTTTAAAATGTATACATTTGCTGCGAGACACGGCAGGCAAAACGTTTTTCATGCATTGGTAAATTTGAGATTTTTGGTTATTTTGCTTCCTTAACTTGTCTTCTTTCAGACTATTATAAAGACAACGTCCAAAATGCACCTTTAGATGTTTATTTTACTACACTTTGTCTATTTGTGTCTGTAGACGTCTCCTGAAATCCCTCAAAAGTTGTCAGCTTTACGCAACATATACCGCAACTGTTTTCTGCACTATGTCATCACAGATACCGTTGTAAAGGTCTAGTTCTCCTATTTAAACCATAGAACTCTATATTAACATATAAACCCATCGGATCCAAATATGGTAATTTCCTTTGTATCGGCAACCAATCGTGAAAGAAGCGAAAGTGGGTTACACCTAAATACGAAATGTCATTGGCTAGCGCCGATTTCTGAGAACTTTATTCGCTCAGATGCATCACGTGACGTTCTCTGACACTTCCTGGTTTAGTTTTCCGTGGCGCACAAAATGCGGAAATAAGTGTCTAAAACCATCGCAAAATATACGACAACAGTTGTCACTTGCAGGCAACGAAACAAGTAAATGAAATTCTTGAAGAAATGCTATTACGAAGTGCATTGATGCATCGCTTAATAATTCATGAATATACACAGCTAAAAACTCCTAAATCAGTAGGAAATGGACGAGGGATCTACATATTCAGTAGGCATGGACATGTAGGCTGTAGGAATGGATAACTAGACAGTATTATGCAGGACAGACATGCAATAAACTAGGGTGGAAGCCTGTGTGCATGTGCGCTTGCGCAGTAAATGTGTATGTTTCTGTTAAGATGAAAGCAACACTCTACACATGGTGTGTTAGTTATTCAGTTATTAGTTTTGTTATGTGTTTTTAGATGCATCATATTTTAGGAAGAAATGTCCCAGTGCTTTGAGTTTGCAAAAATGTTTAGCTTGAACCTTAATTTATGTGTGTTTGCAATTGGGCGTGGTGTATTGTGCCTGCAGTGCCAATTTTAAGTTTGTTTGACGTGCAAAGATAAATACCATCAGTTTACTGACATGTTTATTTTATGTGCTCCCTCAAAACCTGTAGAGTTTGCAGGTCATGGCATTTTCTCACTTCTTTCTGTGTTAATGTATTTATTTTCTAGCAAACTATAGGGTCTAGTGAGTGAGTAAGTATACACTCTACTGTAAATGTTATGGTTGTAGACGTGTTTGACGTTTTTCTTACATATTGTGATTGTTAACCTGCAAGGAGCTATTTAACTTTGAAGCAGGTTAGTAAACAGTAGGTCAGCCATGATGAGACATACAGTAGGACTTTCATGTACCCTATGTATGTAGGCCAGGTTGGCCCATGTCTATCAACAAACGGTCTAAAGCACAGCAGTCTGCTCCATGTATTGGTCTGTACTAACCAAAAGCACAGTGTCCTGCTGCCTCAGCTAGCAGCCAATCAGATTGCTGTGTTGTACAGATCTACTAGTACTGTGAGCAAAGCACTGAGTAGGCTACTAAAATACTAGCAATCGTTAATATAAAAAAAATCAAGTTAAAAAAAAATATGTTTTGCTAATCAGTGTAAGAATCATATGTTTAGCAGTATACAGTTTGGTTATTGTATGCTGCTAAATGTCCTGTCATTTGCTACGCACTTGATTCAGTGAGAGAAAGTGTGTATTTTGTAAGAAGTCAGAACTCAGAACAACTGGGAAGTTTTTATTTCAGGATACAGGGAGCAGCCTAACAGACCGTAATCACACCAGAGGCGGAGCTGGAGACTGGGCAGGAGGCTGGTAGTGAGGACTGAACAGGGACCGTGGTAACAGGAACCACCTTGGGAGTGGAAACAGGGCCAGGACAGGGAACATGCTCAGGACTGGGAACAGGCTCAGGACTGGAGATCATCTCTGGACCTGTCTTGGGTACTAAACACTTGGGTCCATTTCCATAGTGCCCTGGCAAATAGTGGTATATGTCAGTGGTTCTCAAACTTTTCAGCTTGAGACCCCCAAAATAACAGTGCCAGAGACCTCTGCTATCCGCAGAGGTGGTAGCATCATAACAGCCTTAACATAATTTGACAGTATTTGAATATAGGCAGCAGAATACATGAAAGTAATGCATAAACTGTACCACAACAATCATGGATTGACTGTATTTTAAAATGTTTAAAATGTTATTTGATTTCTGAAAATCATCTTGTGAACCCCTTCCGTGTCTCGCGACCCGCCTGGGGGTCCCGGCCCCCAGTTTGAGAACCACTGGTATATGTAAACGTAAGCTTGAAGGCTGGGCCTATATTTTGGTCAGGAGAAAGCATCATCTGGAGAGAACCTCATCTGCATTTAGTGTCGGCATCTACAGTAGCTCCTGGAGATATTGTTTTAATAAAGGCTATAAGCCAATATTTCCTTGTTTTTCACTTTTATTGTCATGTGGCTTTTGTACCAAAGAATGCATATTGTTTCTTTGCTCCAGTACACTGTTTGTACAAAAGGGCTAGGGTAAACAGTAAGCTGAGAAAACTTGAAATAATATAACTGTTGCAAGTGCCACACAGAACAGTCTGATAGCAGCGAGCAACTAGATAATTTGAACATATACAACATTCTGCTTAATAGAGCTTTACATTTCCCTGTGTTATAAAGGCAATATGAAATATGTATGAACTATAACTATATGACCTGCATCCTTTTGTTTATGGGGGTATTATTCCTCCTGGGTTGTTGCAAGTCCTAATGTATCATTGAATAATGGTGATGTTATTGTGCACTGAAATGTGATACACAGATAAAGTGTTCTTGCTGCTGAAGTAATTGTATGAATGTGTTTCTTTTCATGTGAGTGTGAGGTGTTTATACATCAATAAAGATTTAACATATTTAGTTAGCCCTGGTGAGTTGGTTTTACGTTTAAGGACATAATCATTAAAATAATGGAATTACTTGTTTACAAAGTCAACAAGTATTTTATCTCAGGGAAGAATTGTAGAACATATTTGAATGCAGAGGAGGCATGGCTTGCAGACACACCTCACATTTTCACTCCCCTAGAAGCTTATAAAAGGGCTGTGCACTATGGTATACCTTATCAAAAGACATCATATTTGTGTGCTTTGTTTATTATTATTTCATTTAGTCATATTTTTTATAACTTACAATGGGCTGTGTCCAAAGCTTTAGGACATTGTGTGACCGCCCGAAAAATACCAATGTTAGTATTAGTCTTTCTGCAGTTTGTTTTGTGTGGGAAATTGCCATGATAATATTATTTGGCATTTTTGTGCGATATAACTACGAATCGGATGCACACTGGATAGGATACATGAAAGCTCATAATTTATCAGAATCTGATAATGACTTCTATTTCAGATATCCAAGTAAGTGACACCTACTTTGCCTTTTAAATGATGTGTCTATTATGTTGACTTGACACAATATTACAGCAGTTGCTTTAACTAGTAATGATATTTAAAATGTTATTACGGGCTTTATAGACTAGTATAAAGCATAAGGGCAGTTATGCCAGTAGCTGCAAAGTACCGCTAGCATATTTGACTAGGGCAGGTAGATGCCGCTATAGTTGATGTGGCTAGGGCAGGTAAATACTGCTAGCAGAGTTCATAACAACTATCTTGGCTCCCGGGTAGTTAGAGGGATAAACCTCTATTTTTATTTTTATTTATTTATTTTTGTTTAATTTAAATTGGTATCTTCATTCTCTGTTTTTCAAATGGTTTTAACTGTAAAGCACGTTGAGTTGCACATTGTGTATGAAAGGTGCTATACAAATAAAGTTTATTATTATTATTAATATAACTGCTGAAGCATTGCAACTGTCAGCATATCATGCAGAATGTTATACTGCTGAAATTGAGGTTCCCTGCAGGCACACACAAACCAAACATGGTAATGCTTATATCTTGCCTACCAGCCTACGACATTATATTTTTCTTATAACATGGCATGTTTGAATGTGAAATGGATGTGTACTGTGTAGTGGTAGTTGTATAGCAAAATTAACATTTATTGGCAACCTATTGTGCTCTAAAATATGCCAGACAGCTGCTACCAGACATGTCTTCTTTATGAATATGTTTATATGAATTTTGCAGGTTATAGGAAGTAAAACAAAAATGTACAAAACTGCTTATTCCCACACTTGTTTTTCTTATTTCACACAAGTGAAGTCATTATTTATTTTCTATAGCATTCTATAGTTTAGTGAGTGTATGTATTTTTCTAGTATTTTTCCCTGTTTTATTTAAGTTAAAGGTTTTGTCCTTGAGTTAAGATAATAATTCCCTACTAATGAAATTCACCTTTCTCCGTGTTTGTTATGTAACCAAAATGCCCCATTACTCAAAGGCTGATAATCAACTTCTTTGTCACATTACAATATTATTATTAGTGCATCTTCTATTTGAGGTGTAGAAGTACACACAGACAGATATTAGATAGATAGAAGATAGGCACTTACACTTACTTTTTATTCAAGGTTCTCATGTCTGTTTATGACGAATGTAAAGCAGTTTAAGGATGTACACTTGTAAAAACAAGTGTAGATTCATAATTTATTTCCTTATATTGTAACTTGGCATTACCTAGACACATTCTGATAACTTGTGATTAATGTATGTTCTTGTATTTGTCTCTGGAATTACCCTTGTGGTTGAAAAATAGCGTTCAGTTGCTTTGGGTTGACATACAGTATTTGCTGATAGAATCCATACCCCCTTCACACATACAGTAAGTAAGTGCTTAGTTGCTCACTACTCTTCCAACCAGGCTTGCACTGTTCTCTACCTCTTGGCCTACAACCATGTGAATACACAGTGAGCTACCTGTACAGTATATGGCAGAATAGTTGTAGTTCTAGGGGCACTACTCAGCACTTTCTTCTTTTCTCTTTTCTGTACTTTTCCTTTCTCTGTCTTTGGGTTTCTCTGATGCTGGCCCCATGCTAGAGGAGTTTCAAATCTTAACTCAGCTCTGTTTTATGTTCTTAGGTTTTCAAGATGTCCATGTGATGATCTTTGTAGGATTTGGCTTCCTGATGACTTTCCTAAAGCGGTACAGCTTTGGTGCTGTGGGTTTCAACTTCCTCATTGCAGGCTTTGCCATCCAGTGGGCACTGCTGATGCAGGGTTGGTTTGGTTCCCTGGACTACACAGACGGAAAGATCAAGATTGGAGTTGAAAAGTACATCCATAATGTTGCCTTTTTTACTTTCTTTAATTTATACCCATTTGATCAATAAGGTTTTGGATAGTGGTTACATGAAATTATTCCAACATCAAGGTGCTGGATTGTGCTACACAATCAAACATCAAGTAAAAAAATAAAATCAATAAAAAATAAATTAATTAATTAATTAATTTAACATTAGGCATAGCTTAGTTTATGAATATCTGTCATTGGTTAATATATCTTTTGAAGTAGCATATGCCATTTTATATTTTAAATATGTATATATCAACAATTCTCCCCTCTAGTTGTCTTATTGGGTTATAGGAATATCCACCGGAATGGTGTCACCAATAGCAAAATAGCCTTGTAGCATAGAAAGAAATGACGGAAACCAGTCTAACTATTCCATATAGATGCAGAACCAAAACTAACAGTCCTAACTAATTAGATGTAAAGATACCTGAAAATATCTTGAAAATATCTGAAGGAATTTGAAACAGTGTACCTAAAGCTACAATCTGTAACATTTTCATATTAATAAACAATTGCATTGTTTATGGGTGAACTGAGGTGTCAAAATATTAATCAGCCTCCTGCCCATTCACACATAATTTCTCATTTTAATTTCAGATATCATTTTTTTGCTATACTGTTTGGTTTTAAATTGCTAAAATATTAGGTATATTAGTAATAGTAGTAGTAGTATTATTACAGTAGGTGTCATGGCCTGCTACATGGAAAGTGACAGGATTCTAGTTTAAATCAATGCACAGCATGTCTTTTTCTTCTGTGGAGTATAGCACACTAGTCAGAATAAAGTAATGTCTTTCACCGTGCAATATGTTCCTCTTATTCCTTTAGCATCATCAATGCAGACTTCTGTGCAGCAGGTTGTTTAATTGCATACGGTGCAGTGCTGGGGAAAGTGAGCCCAGTCCAACTACTGGTGCTAACTCTGTTTGGAGTCACTCTGTATGCTGTGGATGAATACATCATCCTTAAAATCCTACATGTAAGTAATGTATGCTATTTACTCAATTTGGTCTCTTGATTCTCCTCTTCATTTGCACCATCCCCGTGGCAACTGTAGGGGCTGGGAGCCCTTTAGGTCACAAGATGATTTAACATGGTCTAAAGAGTTTTGAGCAAATAATGTTTTATTGTTGTTGTTGAATTGAACATACAATTGTTTTCATGATTGTTTATGTCGAACAACATTCTTAATTTTATTATATTTTTAAAACTGAAAACCTTATATTGTGTCTTTTGATCATGGCTACTAATTCTTTTAGACTGGTATTTTATAATTCATCCCTTTACAGGCCAGAGATGCAGGAGGCTCCATGGTCATCCACACATTTGGGGCTTACTATGGTCTTTCCATATCGTGGATGCTCTATCGGCCCAATTTGAATCAGAGCAGTCGGCTACAGGGTTCTGTATACCACTCCGATGTCTTTGCAATGATTGGTGAGCTTAGTGCTTTTACCTTCAGTTTCTCTATTGAATTTCGCAGACTGGTAAACAGAAATGTTAAACCGTACATATTAGATTTTTACTATCCCCAAGGGGCAGTTCCAGTTGCACGGTATCAGTATCCTATAGCACCAAGTGAAATAATACTTCTTTTTTGTATAGGAACCCTGTTCTTGTGGATGTTCTGGCCTAGCTTTAACTCAGCCATCGCAGACCATGGGGATGCACAGCATAGGGCAGTCATCAACACCTACCTGTCTTTGGCCTCTTCTGTACTCACCACCGTAGCCATATCCAGTCTCTCCCATAAGCATGGCAAGCTAGACATGGTACTGAACCATACCCCATTTCACAAGATTGATGTTTTACACAACTGTAAATTCCAACCATTTTCCTTCCATGAACTTCCAGGTTCACATCCAGAATGCTACACTGGCTGGAGGCGTTGCCGTGGGAACTGCAGCTGAGTTCATGCTGATGCCTTATGGATCTCTAATAGTTGGATTCTGTTGTGGTATCATTTCAACTCTGGGATACATCTATCTCACGGTATTGGGGCATTTATTTGTTGTGGTGGGTAGGATGGGGGGCTCCATTTATAGATCCCTGGACACCCACACAGTTAAACTTATTTTTGGTGATACCGGTAGTCATGTGATGTGTTCTATTAAGGCATGAAAACAAAACACCTATGTGGGTGCAGGGCCGTAATGGCTCACCTCAAGCTGGAAGAGTATTTACATGTTTATAAGATACTCAACCCTTAACAAAAACATACTGTACATGGATTATTAGAAGCAATATTTAACCCTCCTGCTGTCCTCCGGGTCAAACTGACCTAACGCATTACCTTCTTGTGCTGGCAGAGGGCACCAATTCTAATTCTACAGCTTGCACAGACATATAATGTATATATAAGACAAAATATAAGCAGGTGGCGCCAATTGCTGGCGCTAGAAGGTAGTGCGTTTGAAACCCGAGGACAACAGGAGGGTCAAACTATGTTTGGTTAAAAAACCCAATTCTCCATGAAGTCATTCAAATAATATCTTCAATATGTAAGCCACTGTTGGAGAAGTATTTGAAGATCCATGACACATGTGGCATTCACAACCTGCATGCCATGCCAGGGGTCATAGGGGGCATTGTGGGGGCCGTCACCGCCGCCACCGCCACAGCATCAGTCTACGGTCCCGAAGGGTGAGCGTTGTTTACTGTTTATTTAAGGTACACTGTGTTACAGCACTCCCGGGACCCCATATCTCTACCCCAACTCATTGTTTATATTGTGTAACTGTGCATGAAAATGCATGTGGCTGTAGGGGAAGCAGAGCAACATTAGAGTCCAGGAGTACTGTAGGAGGAGGAGTAGATGGATAATGTTAATATTAACCCCAAACATACATTTTGTTGCAATGTTCTCAACCATGAGGGCAGTTCTGGCCACAAATCGAGGTATGTGGACACAGTATGTTGCCTTTATGTTAAAACATGTTTAATAATTATATATCTATTTGTCTTATATGTATATAGGCTGGCCAACACATTTGACTTTGATGGTAACTTCGTGAACAGGCTTCCTACAACCCAGGGTGCATACCAAGCTGCTGCACTCTGCGTGGCCCTCTGCTTTGGTATAGGCGGAGGTATCCTCGTAGGTAGGAGAGATATCTTCTTTAACACTACTGCTTTGAGCCACCGGTGTCAAATAGTGCCAAACTACATCACATCTTCTCTTGCTGTGTTGGTGAGGGTTGAGGTTTAAGATCTGTTCTGTGTTTTTTGGCAGGCTGTATCCTACGGTTGCCTATCTGGGGAGATCCAGCTGATGACAACTGCTTTGATGATGACGTGTACTGGGAAGTAAGACATTCTATCATTCTATCTAGAATATCACAAGTGTCACCAGTTAATAATAATCAAAAGAAAAAATGGGTAGGCTACAGTTGTTCATTACACAACACTGAAGAGGAATTTCACTTTTGTTAAACACACTACTTTGACTTCCTTACATCAATATTGTCCTCACACTGATAGTCTCAGTGAATTAACCTCTCATTCGTGGTAGGGGCCACCATAATCCACAGTTGTATTTGTCTGCCATTTACTTCCACTGTTTCTAAAAGGTGATATATTTCTGGTAGTAAGCTATTATCAAGTTACTCCAAAATGTAGAGCAATATATTAGATTAGACAAGTAACATCTAGATAGTTATTTATTAATTAGACTAGAATTAGCCCTAGTCATGTCCTTAATGCCTCCAGAGGGCGCCATCTGATTGTGTATGATTTTGTATGTACGTTTTTAACTCTCGTGATGTCCTCTGGGTCAGAATGATCCAAATCACTAGCTCTTTGTGGCAGATAGAAGGCGCTAAACCTAATTCTACAGCTTACACAGACATATGATGTGCACTGCTGGAACAACAAGGTGTATGTTTGAAACCCAAGGACAACAGGAGGGTTAAAAGGCACAACATAAATACATAAAGAAATAATTAATAAATAAATAAATACACACAGCAATGCCAATTGATCAAAATCATACACAATCAGATGGCCCCGCCGTGTGGCCACATACGAGAATTCTGAGTACAATACGAGGGTTAAATTGGCATTGCTGTGTGTATTTATTTATTTATTAATTATTTATTTGAGTATTGTTGTTGTTTTGCCAGCAGTGCACATCATATGTCTGTGTAAGCTGTAGAATTAGGTTTAGTGCCTTTTATCTGCCAGAAAGAGCTAGTGATTTGGGTAATTTTGACCTAGTGGACATCACAAGGGTTAAGTTGAATGTGAGGCATGCCAGGCAGTTAATTCGTACACAAAGCTATTGATTCAGACAGAAGGCCATTGCTTTGACCTTATTAAGTAATATGTTACACATTAAGTAAAATATTTCATAATGTTTGTTTATTGCTGTCTGTATCCTTGGCCAACTGTTATTTCCACTCACACACCATTGCTTTCTGAGCTAATTGAACAAAACTAAATTGTATAGAGTTAACATACATATAATTTGGTTGTAATTCCAAAATATTTTACAGCTACCTGAAGAGGAAGACAACTTTCCATCAATCGTGGAATATAATAACCACATGATAAATAAAGCCTCGTAAGTATAACTTACACATAAAACTGCAGTACAATTAGGCCTGTATTATTTATGCTGTTCTATTCACAATGCAGCTGCAATTGTTACTATAAAATGTAATGCCTCAGAATGTCCTCAAGGTGGCAGAAGATATTAATTTCATATTAGCCTTTGCATGACTCATCAATTCATGCACGTTGTGAATATGCCTTAGTATTATTATGTGAACAAATGAGGGTCCTTTTTATTTGTTTGTTTGTTTGTTTGTTTACAGAGTGGAGTCAAGTTTCAGTGTTGAGCAATAATGCCCTTAATCATCCAACCATCTCCATCTCAAGTCCATCTTGTTTATGTTTATTTGTGATTATGTTTAACATCAAGTAGAAAAATATGCAGTGTGAAGAGATTATTTGTTTTGTGATATTTATTCAAAGGTGAATCAGCTTGTTTTTTCTTGTGTTTTACAACTTTTAAAATATGTATTTATAAGATTGTATGTCTTACCATAATATATGGTGTGTTTTAATATATGGTGTATTTCAAAATAACTTGAACAGTATGACAACTATATCTAAATGTATTCAAGTAAAGAGAAAAAAGTAACATACTTATATTCTGATGAACAACTATTTCCTTAGAACAAAAAAAACAAAAAATATCCATTATATATGTATTGTATACAAAAAATACTGTAGATGACTAAATCGAAATGTCATAGGAAAGCAGAATATTCTTTAATTATGAAATTGAGATTTTAGTTATATGTAAATGCTTATCTTGGTATTTTCTATACAAATGTGTACCATTTGAAATTGTGTGTATGTACAGTGTGTACAGTAGTACTGTATCTGTCAATACTGATGGGTTGATTAAGAAAACAAAATTGTGCTTGTTTTATCATTCAATTATACTTATATATATCAATTGTAAACAAATAAATATATTTATACAAAGTATTTTAAATTATATTTGTCAAATTGTTGTTTAGAGTAAGTTCAGAGAAAAGGATAAAGGTCATGCACTCTGGGGACACTATAGTAGTAGCAAACTATAGCCAGGGTTCATCGCCATGGCCTCAGGTCAAAGGTTAGTCAAAGAGAAGAGACATGCCATATTATTATCTTTAGTTGCATTCATTTTTAATAACCTGTTCAGGGACTGCAGTTGAAAATTAGCCGGCTGGCTAAAACTGAAATATAGTGACATGTTTATTAATGTGTATTGTACCTGTAAACAAAAAAATCTAATCAAATTAATCAATAGTATTTTGAAGGAGGAGCATACATTTTGCCAATGTTAATTGGTCAAAATGTATGCTCCTCCTAGTAATGTACTCAGAAATATAGTACTTGGCCACACAGCGGCGCCATCTGGTTGTGTATGATTTGTGTGTTTTTCAATTGGCATTGCTGTCTGTATTTATTTATTTATTTATTTATTATTTATTTATGTATTTATGTAGTTTTTTTGTGCCTTTTGACCCTCCGGTTTCAAACATACACCTTGTTGTGCCAGCAGTGCACATCATATGTGTGTGTAAGCTGTAGAATTAGGTTTAGCACCTTTTATCTGCCACAAAGAGCTAGTGAGTTGGGTCATTCTGACCCAGAGGACATTACGAGGGTTAAGAAAAAACCACATTGAGCAGATAAATTAAACTGATTAATATAGTACTTTTGTAAAACCCTAATTTCTATAACTTCCTTATCTCAAAATAGGTCCACACTGACATTGAGTTCAAATATTTCCTTTGTGATACATGATCAACCAAACACATTTTTTTTTATTAAACATTTAAATATATATAATGGAAAGCGCACTACAGTACCAGTAGAGACATCGACAGTTGTGTTGACATGTTACTGCCTGAAATACTGCATGTCATGCAAATTAAGTGGATGTTATCTGAAGTTTCCAGTTCACTGTGTGCCATACATTTACTGAGTTGTATGTTACTGAAGCTAAGGTTTTAACAAAAGTTAGACATTCCTAAATTACACTATAAATATTGTATAGTTTTTAATTGTGTATGATAAATGTCCCTTCCTCAAGTCAATTACAATTTTCTAGAATTTTGCATGCTCTGCCTTTAGATGGCGGTGTTGGGGCAGCATCATGCCCATGGTGGGGCTGAATGATTCCCACACATGGGCAGAAGCTAGGCTCTCCTCATCCTAACAAAGGCCGGCTTAGCACTGTTTTTCTTTTGTCATCAGTAGCGTGTTCTAGTAAAGGGGGTAATGGTGCCACAAGTGCTCCAATTAAACAAGACGCCATCCTGCTGGGAAGAAAGCAAGCCTCACTGTTCCCCTACCCCCCAACCCCCCACCCCCACTGCCTCAGAAACCCACCCACACCCCTACTGGCTTCGGGCTAACTCTCAAGTAACCCCTTACCCCGGGTTATACTACTCACACTCACTCTGCTAATGTTTATTCATTGACCACTTTAATGGCAGGTTGCTGAGGCCTGTTAAAACTAAATCTTAAAATGGCTGTAGTGCTTGAAAACCCTTCTTTATCCCAGTTCGGAGAGGCATGGTTTCCACTGGAATGAACATGAGCCAGTAGGTACACTGGAAGTGAGAGGAAGAAGTGGGTAAGGAAGAGGGTGAGGTGGAGACAAAGGGATGTAAAAAGAGGGCGGGATAGTGAGGGAACAAGGTCTCATTCTCATTGCTGATGACTGCCCTGCTATCCGGGCTCAATCAAAATCTTTGATTGACAGGTGGGAAAAAGAGGGTGGGAAAGAGGGTCCAGGGGGTTAAGAATGGCAGCTACAAAACAGAATAGAGGCACTGAGACGCTCATTAGGGATAAAGAACATACCAGAAACTTTATGTTTTCTCTGTACACTAGCAATAGTGGTGGTGACTCACTTGATATTAGTTTTTAGTCTGCTATACATTGCAACATAGAACATACACCACGCTAGAAGACTACAGGCTACGTGGGAGGTCGGTATCATGCTTATCCGGTTGAAGATGGATGGATGGATGGATGGGTATCATGCTTTTCAGCCAATTATATAACAAATGGTCCACAAAGCCATTTAGAAATTAATCTAAATAGCTAGTGAATATGGTGGGAAACCTTTCAACCATACATTGTTGAAACTACAAGTCTTTCTGTTGTAAAATTCTACTGACCTAATTTTACAAGTGTCAATCAATGTTTGAGAGTCTGTAGGGCTTTGAGAGGTAGTCAGAGCGACATGTTCACATGCCTATTAAATGCCCCATAAAAACACTACTGGAAACCTCCGCAAGTCAATTAAACAGTTCATAAACTACATCTTATTTTACAGTCGTCCTCTTATTTTTTTTTGAGTACTTTAAAAATAACAATCAAACTACAGTGTAGTAACAGTAATATTGACATAAATTATGTAATTCAAAGTATATAGGGCTTATTTTTGGGGGGTGAAAAGACACCCAACAAGAAAATATGTAACTCCAAGGTTGCTTAGAATAAGATCTGACTGAATAAATGACTGCTTGCTCACTTTAAGTGCTCACTAAAAGTAGACTATTTGCAAATTACATTTGCTATTTTTCATGAACGTTAACTACATATTTGGACAATCTACAAGAAATCACCAAAACAAAGTATTATCACGTTTTACAACGTAGGCTATTCAACTATTTTCCTCCCTGTTAATAAGGACCGCACATACCCCAACCATCCAGCACCCTCTCTTAAAAACCCCACAGATGAACTTCACTGCTCTGCCCACAACAGGTATCGTCGAGGCCTCCCCAGGCTACTAACTGTCCACAGAAGCTGCCTAAGTGTCCCTATCGGACCACAGCAGAGAGGAACAGCAGATTAACCATGATCCTATCCGCTCACGGCTAGCCCCTTCATACGCTCTGTTACACCGTCATTTAGAGGGAGGAGGGAACACCATTCAGGCCAGTGATATGAATCCCAGACGTGGGGACAAGAACAGCCCTTTCAGCCAGTTCAGAGAAAAGGCCCTTTTTGAGACCTCTAATTCTGGTTGCTAGGGGCTCCTGCCTTCAGCAGTGGACTCCCGTTGTGAAAGGACAAAGCGTTTTCATCCAGTGATGGTTGCTATGGGATGCAGAATGTATAGGGAGGGACAGCCTGCCGTTGTCCCAGACGAAATGTCTCTCTTAAGGCGGGCGGGATATGGTGATTGACAGGTGGCTACACGCTCCACTGCCGCTCACCCGGGAGGTCTTGTGGACCTATATCTACTCTGGAGTGTGTGTGTGTGTGTTTGTGTGTCTGTCTATACATGTGTGAAAGTAGTCTGTAGCATACTGTAGGTTATATTGTGGGTTATACTGGTCAGCCTGGTATTCATTATCTGGCAGGGCTTGGTTTGTGTAATATTTACACATTCATAATTCTTGAAATGTTCTATTCATATTCACGACATCAATGTAGTGCGCTAAGCTTTGCACAAAGTATCTCTAGCAATGGCTTAAATATACATTATTTGCAAAAGCATATACTGGTGTTGGTAAATAATGTGTTTTACTATGCGTTAGGAATGTTAGTTTTGTGCATCATGGTCTTTGTGTCGGCGATTTAAACAGACTGTCTGGGAAGCAGTGTGCTGACATATTGGCAGTGGCGGTGGGGTGCGTATGGTGACAGACAGGGGACGGGGTAGTTGGGACCACAAGAGGGTACACACACGACACAGCCTGCCCTCCACTAGACGTCTGGGACTGTCTGGGCTGTGCACTCCCAGACAGGAACCTCCCCATATGAGCCCAGATGCAGAGCACACCCATCCCCCTTTCCCCTTGACCTTGACTCCCTGTCACCGAGGTTCACCAGACAGTCTAGGGTCAAAGGCTAACACAGCCGCCACACATCAGTCAGGGCTCACGTCCCCAGCGTCCATGTCAAAGCTCAGCGGTAATCACCCGACATCAACCTGCTGGAATGTGTATGGGAATTCCAGCAGATACAAAGTGGTAGGTCTATGAGGCTATTGCCAGCGTTTAGCTAAAGTTGTCAATGTGAAAATAATACACTGCCTGGATTGGAGGCAGGGTTATGATCAGGTATTGCTTCAGTTGGTCCGGCCAAGTCTCAGAAACATCTGACAATAAAATAAAGTCATCTAAGTATCAAAGTATCAATACCCACATATGGATTTTCTAAATCTGATGCACAGCCATATTCCAAGACAATAAAGCTAAAATTCATCAGGCTCAAAATGTATGGCTCCGGTAGAATAAGGAATAATATTCACCACAGTCCTGACTTTATTTCCAAGTCTTTGAGATGTGCTGGAGAAGACTAAAGTTGCATGAAGTTGTCGAAACAATGCCCCATTGAATGCGTGTTGTAAACAAAACTAAAGGTATAGTCTAAATATATAGTCTAAAAGGTATAACTAAATATGTGACAATTTTAGCCAGTCAGGCAGTGTATAACAGTGTGCATAGCATAGGATTCAAATTAAATTGGAAAGTAAGAACTGGGTCTTAGATACATAGGCTGTAGTCTATTACGGGATGTATATTGTAACAAATGGTTTAAGAGAATTATTATAGGAGAAAAATAAAATACCCTGGTATAACCAGAACCAAAATTCACAGTAGTGAATAGGGTCTGTACAAGCTCCATTGGAGATTGTTTCCAGTCATTGCATCTTAATGGGCATAGAGCCCGGGTTAATTTTGAAACTATTGAAACAGGCTTTAACCAACTGAAAGGCTTTAACTACAATTGTTCATATTGTTTAATCTTTACCAATGTTGAAAATACATTTTGAAACAAAAAGTTGACTTCAACATCATTGCAATTACCCACCCCAGCTGGTTGCTGGTCAGGGCGAACAGGGTTTCCAAACTTTCATCGCAATAAAGAATCAGGTGGAACCAGGCTAAAATGAAGAGTCTGTCCTATAGCTCACAATAGTGCTATAATCTTAGTGTCTCCTAAATCACCTTTAATTGGTGATTGAGTAGTAGAAACTACTCAGAGATGGACACATGTACGTCTGAACAAAATCATAATGCAGCAGAGGGGTCACAAACAGATGATAAGCAAGCAATGGCCAGACAACCAACAGGCTATGAACCAGGCTCAGGTCATATTACACAGCAAGCAGACAAGGAGCACAGAATTGACAAACCACCAACTGGCAACACATTAACATTAGCAGAGCTGGAAAGCAGCCATTACCGCAATGAAAGGTTCTGTCTCAGAACCTTTCAATCCTCAGTGATTTTTCAAACCATTTTCACCAAAAGAAAATATGGTAAACAAATCACTTAACCCTCGTGATGTCCTCTGGGTCAGAATGACCCAATTCACTAGCTCTTTGTGGCAGATAGAAGGCGCTAAACCTAATTCTA
>JAODUG010000021.1:3631357-3642811 GCA_027564795.1 Aphredoderus sayanus | reverse complement strand
TCTCACAGTAGCCTATATTAGGCTATTGTAATGTTAACAAAGTAAGGCATGAAGGTTTATTGTAAATAATCAGAAAAGTTTAATACATCAATAAATACAGCTCACAGTTATGTCTACATACAAAGCAATCACGTAGACAAGACACAGGGGTGGTAGGCCCTGCTTGCCAGCTGTCGCACACTAGCTATCAGTACTCCTGGGAAGTCGTGCAAGAGCGTGCCCGATCAGCGGGCACCGCCCCACTGCAGGACGTCGGTGTGACAGCTATAGGCTATTCCTCATACCCTTCACACTGAGAATCACATGTCTTCAACTCTGCAAGTGTAGCTTACATATGCTAATCTGGGTTGAATTACGCTATGCATCCATAGTTCCATTTAAAATCACAGATTTGGGGGGCCACTCCTTTCTTTACATTCATGGTCATGTTGTGTCTATGAACTGTAAGAGCACAGGCTATGTGGCAGAGCCCTGCATAGGTCATTATATAGCCCGACTGCAGCACTCATTTTGTAGGGGTAATATGAACACTTAATGAGTCACAGAAGTAGTCAATAGAATTTCACAGGGTGGGTGGGGTGCACTATAATGCAGTACATTTTTATTTGTAGTGTCCAAATACATTATTTGTAAATAAAAAGAACTTGAATCAGAATAAGCCACATCTCATATAAAGCAAACATTGTAGTGTTGTGCAATCAAGGCAAATGTCCCCTATATATGTGGTACAATAAGAGGTTCTTGGGAGGCCAGAGGAAGTGATTCATCTCCACCACAGCAGAGTGTATCCATCATTGAATGCTTTGCAGACACATTGGTCAGCAGTAGTAGCTGGTATGATATAGCTGAAGCTGAAGTGGCTTTCAGAATGCAGGATAGCCTGTCAGCCAATGGCCCTCAGGGGGCCTGCTTCACCGTGTCTGGCTGCTGAATCCTCTCTCTCTCTCTCTCTCTCTCTCTCTCTCTCGCATTCCTTTGAGTGTCAGAACAATGTTGGCGCATCTCCTGTGTGTGTATGGCTGGGGGCTAGGGGGTTATCAGTCTGTACGAATGGGTGTTTGGGGACTGCTTCAGCCCAGATTGATGAACAGATGGTGATGGATGAAGGTAATAAAGGTCTGGATGTCAGTTGCCAGTGAGCAGGCTGGTATGAATCACCTCTCTGAAGGCTGACGTCAACACGTCGTGCCTCCAGTTCCCGGAACCTTCCAACCTGCCGTGGTTTTACCCCTCTTTGCTCCATCCCTTCCCTCCTTTTATCCCCATGCCTATGACTTCCTGTAGGTGTGCGTCATGATAGGAAGTATAAACATTCAACAGCACAGCATTATTGGCCAAGCTCTGTTGGCTTTTCGGTAGCCTAGCTTCTTCCAATGTGAGTGCATGGTTCAAATTGAAGCACCCTCTTCGTTCATTTTGTGTCCATACATGACTTGTTGAGTGATTGCTAAGCAGGCATGAAAATAAAATCCAATCAACTCAACCTCATCCTCATGAATGGGGTCATTTGAACCAGCAGTGTATGTGTCAACATAACAAGTTAATGATCTCAGATTATAATTGCTAGTTGGAAGATGTTGCATGCAAAGTTCACTGCCAAGGACCTCTGGGTTTAAAAAAAGAGTAACGATGGGGTTTTCAAAATAGAGTTTAGCTGTTGGCAACGCCATTCATGAATATTCATCCCGCTCCTTGTTTCCTCTAATGGTTTGTGAAAACACTTCTTTATTAAGTTTCTGTATTATGGTAGTGGCTTATTTACACTCTGCTCACTACCTAGCAAGGAAGACATGAAGCATGCTTCATAAAAAAAGGTACATTCTCACACACCATGCACTAACAAGCTGAGTTGGAGGTGAGGCAAGTTAGATGGCTTTTCATTCACCAAACTGCACATTCTCACTGTGGGGCAGACTGCTTTATTGAGAATGGGTTTTAATGGGAAGCGGACAGTTTTATTTGCTAGGCTGTGTTAACAAGAGAGTATGTGCTAAATATGGCCACAATACCACATATTTAGCAAATGCACAATCGCACAAATATTTATTAGAACAATAATAATACCAAGGGTATACAAAAACATTTTTGCAAACCACTCCCATAGTGTATGAACATACAGTTTTGTAAGCTAGCATATATGGCAATTTACAAGCCTGTATACAAAACATAGCGTAACGGGATAGACCTACTACTGTATAGTTTATCTTCTGCTGCTTGTAGTATCATTTCTGTTGTTCTCTTGGTCAGTAATTGTCTTCACACATTTCCTGTCCTACTCTGACTTTTTGTTTTCGCTGTCACCAGACTGGAATTGTAGAAGGCTTGGAATGAAAATCCAGTGCATCAGCAGCACTAGAACATAGGCATATAAATTGTGTATACCTAGTATGCGTTTGGCGGCAACATGTATTTTCTTTTTTTTTCAAATACCAATCTATAACCATATGGTACCAATTTAGGAACATTTGCCATATAGCATCTATATTTTTCTCTGTGCCATTGGAGCCCTGAAGTGCAAGTTTGGGGCCATCTTTTCAGGGATTTATCAGACTTGTAGGCTTCTCAATGCAGGTCCTGGTTACAGTTTTGAGGTGAGGGGAATGCCTGCCTAACTGACAGGCCCTGGGCAAAGCTGTCCCATGAGATGGTGGTGGGGGTGGGATTGGTGATGACAGCACTGACTCTCCTACAGTCTATCTCCAGGATGGCTTTCAGACTGTCAGGCTGAGAGAAGGATCACTCTTTCTCTCTCTGCATAATTCATTGGACTTTTTGTTGTCATTCACTTTGTTCACTCCTAGCTGTAGTGTGGTAGGTAAGTAAACCTCAGCATAATTATTTAAGAGGAAAGAGCAATGGTGCTTGTCAAGTTATCTTGACACATGGTTTTTCACAGCAACTGCTCTGAAACAACTTTGGTAGTTATGGCACTGAATGTGAAGGCTGTGAGGTAATTTGATGTATTTATTACGATCTTAACATTTTGAATACATCTAAACATTACCCTATATTCCACAACAGCAACCATACTGTATTGATTACTTTCCTGGTGAATCTCACTTATCAGAAAACCCAAATCAAACAAAAAATTGTAATCAAGTAATGCAGATTAGACTAGACAGATAGTACCCAAACGTTGCAGAAATTATACACAAATGAAACAGTGCCACCTGTTGGGGAGGTTCATATTCTTAAGAAAATATGGGGTTTGGGTATCATGAAAAACAAAGATAATTAAATAAGCCTTCTTTAACCATGCTATATAAATGTGTCTCATTCACTTATTTCAGTAATTTAAAAATATAAAAATTGCTGTTGGCTCCAACTGGGTTATAGAATACTACAGAAGAATATAGCTGAAGTAGTACTTAGTAAGTATTTAAAGATGAACCACAAGATCATTTCCATTTTTGTTCTTTATTACACATTAAATAGGAGTGGTGAGATTCATGGCAAAAAATAGACTCATTTGAGATTGGACCACCACTCTACACTGTCCGTACATGTGTTTTGTAAAGTGGTCACTCATTCACTCCACAGACCTGGACCCAGTCACACTCCCTAGACACATACACAGGAGTAAAAACTCCATTAAAGAAACATTCATTTAGACACACCAACAAAATGAAACACAATTTACAAAATATGCACCTTTAAGTATCACAACTATACAAAGGTTGTTAAAATACGATCCAGGTATAAATGATACATGTCAGAAATCAACGATTGGCACACAAGAACATTTGGGTTAAAAAAAAGAATTTCCTTTTTTTTTTTTAAACAGCATTGTTAATTGTGTTCTATAATTAAAACTGCATTAACAATTATCTACTTCATGAAGAAAAACTGGTGGTAATAAAAATACAGTGGGTCAAAGTAATTATAACAAAATGTAGTCGGGTTACGTCTCAATAGCATTGTTATTCGTTTAACAGCCATGGCATTAAATGGATCATTTGACATATCTAAATATAGCATGTAATGCAAACAAAAGGCAAAATGCATTAGTCCAAAGCAAATGACAAAGAAATCATTTTAAAATAGGTTAAAGATGTACTGACCCAACAAACTTACTTTTTTTTTTTTTACAACCAATTTTATGGCAATTATTGCCTCATTTAGAACACATTGGTTCCAGTTTGTTTACTCTGATACAAACTTTGTGAGGGTTTGGGATGATACATTCTTCCACCGGACAGTAGCATCTACTGAAAAGCACCCCAGCAAACAATGTAAAGAGCTTAAGACAACAAGTACAAAACGTCTTTGAAAAGATACGATTTGAAAATCCAATTAGGAAAAACATTTTGTGGACTGTTCATATCATACCCATAGAAGTATGGGGGGAAAAGGTTAAATATTGACTTACGGTTTTTAAAAACGGGCTCTCTTAATATTCTAGCCTACCAATTACAGTCAGGAGAATATGGAAACAATTTGGAGCACTCGATAATGTAGGGAACGTGAAAGCTGCTTTGGGACCATGTTCGGTTGATGAAAAGGAATGCAAACTATGGGCCATCTGAAGTCCTAAATCTAAGCAAATGCCAACTTAATATACTTATATTGCAAGGCTTTTGCTTTGATAAAATATCTTTTTTTATATATCTATCTCCATCTATGGTATTCTAGTTGTGTGTGATAAATGCGAATGTTAAATCAATGGTTATGGTTCTACATCCAATCCCATAAACTCATCCGCACAGCTACTATGTCATCGCCAGAATACATTGGCTTGTGACACGATACACTGAGGAACTTTCTGACCATCTTATTGCTGATGTTACCGTTCTAGTTTCATTGAGAAAAAAAAAAAAAGCAACTACTAATTGTACTTTTACATATGGAACTTCTGAAACTCCAAGCACAAGCTGAATTCTTTCCACAGACAAACATCCTCATTCTTGGCTTTGTATATTAATAGAAATTATTTAATCTCCAAGTATCCTAGGGTACAATGCATCAATCTTATTACTTGACAACAAATGGGGAGGGTTTTCTTCCTAGGTGCACACTTGTGGCAGACTGCACCCCCTACTGGCAAGTTATCAGTTGTCAGTGAATAAACGGCATTCAGATGGCACTTTTACATACCGATGACACCTAACCAACTACTGAAAGAAATGTAAAAATTGCCATCTCTAGTACTAACATGAAACGTTAAACTCTTTTTTTTTAAGTAGACGCACATTTTAACTGCCAACAAATCACTACTCAATACATACACATTTTTAACCAAATAGTATAATAAAACATTGTGGGTAAAATATAGGATGGTAACATGCAAACTTGTGTCAATGATCCAACTATGTTTTTGAGCCTTAAGAAGGATGGAGGTATTACACAGTGGCTGGGACACTTGGAATTCCACTGGTGTTGGTCCTTTCTATAGCACTTGCATCTAATTGAATGGGATGGAAATTCATTCTTTGGCATCCCATATGACAAACAGTTTTCATTTTGATACTCTCAGGAAAACCAAAACAATTCGTATTAATTCATTTTGGACTACATTTGTCCAAAATGAATGAAGAAATTATCAACTCACATTCGTGTAATATAAAATCGTCCAACTGAACAAAGCCCCCCTAATAAAAAAAAATAAAAAAAATAAAACAAGCTGCTGTATCGACACCTATAGGGACAACTGGCACCAGGCAGAAAAGAAATGCTAATTTCATTCCAAAGTAGCAAAAAGAGACATTTGGGGCTCATTTTAGTATTCATTGTGCTGGGTATAGAGAGGCTAATAATTTAGTGTAATATATAAAATGTATTACTGAGAGACGGTTTTCTTTTCACTTTGTCTTTTAGAAGGGAGAGATTATTATTCACATGAGGGTACACTTTGTCTTGGACTTCTTTTTCTTCTTTTTGCCCTCCTTGCTCATCTTCTCCTTGTGTTTCCGGATTTCTCTTACTAATGTGTAAAAGGCATCATCCACACCCTGGAAATGGGGAAACAGAAGATGTTCAAAGCACTTCATTACCAAAATCAAGATTATACTGTATGTAACAGAACTAAAAATACATTCTATGTAATCCTTAGAACTATTTAGTCAAAAACATTTGTGTTCATGTAGCATTTCTAAAACGAAACCTTTGTCAACATACAGCACTTAAAGGAGTAGTGTGAAATAAAATGCTTTGCCAGACGATGGCGCCATCTGATTGTGAATAATTGTGTGTTTATTTGTATGGTCATTGCCGTCTGTATTTATTACTTTATTAATAATTTCTTTATGTATTTTTTGTGCCTTTTAACCCTCCTGTTGTCCTCAGGTTTCAAACACACACCGTGTTGTGGCAGCAGTGCACATCATATGTGTGTGTAAGCTGTAGAATTAGGTTTAGCGCCTTCTGTCTGCCACAAAGAGCTAGTGATTTGGGTCAGTTTGACCCAGAGGACAACAGGAGGGTTAAAAGAACAGTGAACGTAGCTGTGCAGCATGCTAGTTTAATATGAACTTACAGCATACAATTAGACAAACATATGCCTGCCATGATTCCAAATGTTGTGTGTGTGGATGACTGGATGAGCCTGCTGTGCATTTTTCTGATGATACACAATTCCTCAAAATCCTTATAGAAACATTACCCTTATGGTTCAAGCTGCTGAGTGACTCATTCTCATCTCTACTCCCCATACCATAGGACTGGTGAGCCCTCTCCCTTTAGCCACTAGGACTTGCATGCACATTTATCTAACATTAGAAGTCGGCCCAGAATGTTTGCAAATAAGGAGTGTGAACCTTCATGTCCCCCTGGTGTCAAATTGACCTGCAAAAGGCAGCCTCGTGTTTCAACCCTGGGACAACAGGAGAAGTGGTTTTGGTAGAAAATGGCCACACACACACAATGAAAGCACAAGAAATATTCCACTTGAGTTGCCAGAGTCTTATCAGGAAATAATTCAGATATAAATAAAGCATTTTAAATGCAAAATACACAGAACATTGCTCAACAATAAAACCAACTTGAATTACTAACATATTGTAATAATATGCATGTCTGAGTCGGGAAGGGAACTGTAGAGGAAGAGCTCGAAATCATTTAAAATTTAAAGACAGCAAGAGTTCCGTCCGCTCAAGAGTAACACACAAACCCGTCTTCACAGTTAAAGTACAGAACTCTGCTAGCCTCTCAAACATTTCAGCATGTGCTTTGAGCACAGACTACCGTGAATTCACAAAAGCACCCCACACCTTTTCTCCGTGATGACTGCAAGCGATTATATAATCGCCATTAACCATGTTACGCAAAGCACCAAAGCATTGAGGAAATCAGCAGTTCAGAACATCACAACTATACCAGTAGAAACCAGGGGGCAGCTTAAGAGAGACCAGGAAGCAACAGTTGTCACTGTACACCTTCCAGCATGCATCCCTCACAACCCATGCCCACCCCACCCCCACCAACACACACACACACACCTTTGGCAGGGGCACGGCTGCATAAACTTACCCCTTTCACATCATAACACACTTTTTAAGCTTGACACAGCCGGGCGTCTTTTCCTCCTTGCTGAGCTTATTGAGCCGATACAGCCTGATCTCCCGTACCAGAGTGTAAAAGGAATCCTCCACTCTCTGCAGTGTGAGATGTTAGGGAATACAGAGGCCATATGGGGCTTTTTAAAGCTTGCAGTGGTATTCATATGGGAGTGTGTGCCTTTTGTAGGGTAAAATAAATTAATGAGGCGAATGAGGGATTTGGATGTTAAAGGTAACTCAAAGCTACAATCTAACACGTGTCATTAATGACACCTACAGTAGGTAAGTTGATCCATTCAAAACCAAACAGTGTATGGACACTCTGTACACTGCTTGGTGTAATAGTTCCAGCAATGTCTACTTGACACCAGATTATAAAAACTATTGGTTTATTCATTATTGTATTATCTCGAACCATTGATACCAGCAAAACATTCAAAATTGTGTCATTAACTTGAGTATCTACTCTGAATCGAGATTTGCATGTGTAACAAAGACATTTGAGAAACACTGTGTGGCTAGGAATGTGAATGAGCCAAAGATTGGGATACTAGTCGCACCACAGATAATTCACTACAAGCACATCCAGGTACAGATTGGTAGAGAGCTGGATAAATAAAAATACATGATTTATTCCAGTAGTAAGTTCCCAGCACCAGAAGGAGCTGTGACTGTCAAAAGTCATACAGGCCACCCAAAGAGCACAGCATAAGCCAACCAATCACAAACCCATGCACCCAACAAACAAGATCCTATCTTCCAGTACTGGGTCATATTACCAATGGACCTTTCCGACCTGTCAATCATGTGTAGAATAACAACCAGATTACCCGATTTACCTTAGCAACGCTTGATGTCCCACAAACAAATCTAATAGTTAGCAGTTATCTGTAGGCTACTAAAAAGTAGCCTCCTTTCACATATGAATCCTAATCGTTTATCATGTAAAAACAAAACATAATAGATAACCCTTTTTGTTCACACTATTGCATAACGATATAACGTGAAGTGTATTCCCAATTTACCAGCCAACTGCATTGAACAGGATACTTCACAACAAGCAATTCAATGGTTGCTGTTCTCACAGCAGATTACCATTTATCGTAGATTGCCATTGTGTAGATTAACATTTAGCATCCATTCTCACAGGGCACTATTATACAACGTTAAATAAATGCTTGTGCATCATTAGAAATTTGTCATTAGATGCGCTTCTGGAACGTGTAATTCCGCTGAGTTATCCGGTCAAACAAATGTGCAGAGAGCTCATCGATTTATCCTTTATTCAAACTCAAAAACAACACAGTTGGCTCAAGTGTTTACGGTGGATTAAATATTGTTGGAGGCGGCTGAACTGAACGTAAACATCATCAACAAACAAGACTTTTTTTTTTTTTAATTTTAAAAAAGGTACTGTACAATAAAAAGAAAAATATGAATTTGCCTTTAGTACTGGCTACGTACGATATGCTTATTCTGTAACGGCCAGAATAAACATCCGGTGTTTTCATGTTATGAATACGGTATAGTAACCGTAGAACGCTGTTCGACCAGGTAAGACTAATTTGGCTTGACGCACATTGCAATATTACTAGGAAAACCAGAGATATTCCTACATGAGGAATACGAAAGATAATCTTACAGTCATGTTACATGTCCCACAAACGACAACAGCTTGTGGGACATTAGCGACAGTAACCAAGGGGGGCGGGGCTTACAGCCTGAGTCGGAAAGGTCCATTGCCAAGAAAGGGAATCAACCCCACTCCCCAAAAAGAATTGCCAACAATTTATCCTGCCATGTAATTTCCATGACATAAATTTCGTGATTTTGCTAATTAATTCATATTCATTACGGCGACACTAATGACACAAATCATTGGTCTATCCAGGCTTAAAATGAAGTAGCATGCACTAATTCCGTTTATTAAAAATAAACAAATGCAGACAATATCCTCAAATACATTTCAAAACACCATTAGAAAAAAAAAACAAAAAAAAACAGAGGAACCCACAGAAGCTTCAAGGTTGCAACACAAATCAAATGCTCCACTACAGTTGAGATTCATAAACGCATGGATTTCCAATACTTAGATTATTAAAAGATGTGTGCTGTGAGCCAATCCCTCTGCAGTAATTGAAATTGATTGTGAAAATTATTCATGGGCCACCCTGTGCAATCAGCCATTATTCTGATGGCCACATGCCGACTTCCCTCCATTTAAAATCGTTATGGAACTGCGCTGGAATATTAAAAAGGCTTTGGTGACCATATAACATTCAAAATTTATTATGAGAGTGTGTTTTTCTGAGCTGTCTCTCACCTGTCTTGTTTTGGCTGAGGTCTCTATGAAGGGGATGCCATAGCTCCGTGCTAGGTCCTGAGCCTGCTTGGTGTCCACTGTCCGGGATGGAAGGTCACACTTGTTCCCCACCAACACCATGGGGACATCCTCAGAGTCTTTCACTCTCTTGATCTGTTCTCTGGATGTTGAAATTCATGAATACAAAAAAAGAGGTTCAAAAATACAAATAAATTAATATTTTGTATTTTTTGTAATCTAATATAAATTAATAAAATATTCTAAACTCAGACAAACATTGATGAGGCCACATCTGGCTCCAAGACCAAGAGTTTGAGGGCCCTGAGGTGCTTTCAAATTTGGCAAACATTTGTGTTCTTTGAACTTGAAATCTGAACATTGTGTGTAAACATTCCAAAACGATTAGATTGAAAGTGTCACACTTTGTCCATGTCAATGTACGTTCACCGAGAAGTCTCCTCAGACCCCTTATAATTGTTTGCGGCAAACTCAAAGAGCAAACGAAAAACTGTTTGAATAGGTTGGCAAACTTTGGCCAGTTATGAAAGCACCTCTGGTTAGAGCTATGATGTCCGTGGGGAAAAAAGTCCTCAGGATGACTCTTGACGATAGCCAGAAATCTACATAGCCCACTGTAGCTCACCTATAGTGGTGAATGTCCTCAAAGGACTTGGTGTTGTTGATAGCGAACACACAGAGGAAACCTTCGCCCGTCCTCATATACTGGTCTCGCATTGCACTATACTCCTCTTGACCTGCTGTGTCCAGGATGTCCAACAAACACGTCTCGCCGTCAATTACCACCTGCTTTCTGTAGGAATCCTGCAAGAGGGGACATAGAAACAGAATGATGAACACAGAGTTTAACCAATACAAAAACAAATCAACATCATTCCACACGCAAACAATTTGAATGTAATAGTACAGAAAAATAATGTGTGGGGTGGAGATCCTGAGGTAGCGCCACTGAAGGGAGGCGTTTGTTCTGATTTCAAAGTTAGCAAGCGTTATTGAGAATTACTTAGTTTACCTCTAAGCCTCACATCCAAGATGATGCAAGAATCTTAGTGGATTCTAGTGTCTAGTAGTATTTACAATGTCATTTTAGACCTAAAAACATAACATGTTAATGTAACACTATTTTGGGTTAAGAAGACCAGTACATTTATATCCCGAGTTTTCAGAGAAGATTGTTTAAAACTTAAATGTTAACTGCATTAGCAGCATTGTGCGTATTAATTATGGAATGCCATTTAAGTCAATATTCAATAAATAAATGTAACCATTACATAATCAAGTCAGGCCATAGATATATATAAATATATGTAACCAAGACATAAATAAATGTTTTTTTATTTAAAAAAATTGTTTTTTCACAAAAGGACTACTTTTATATACACTGCTCATAAAAATAAATAAAATGGAACACTTCATCAACACAATGTAACTCCAAGTAAATCACACTTCTGTGAAGTCACTGTCCACTCAGGAAGCAACACTGATTGACAATGCTGTTTACATGCTGTTGTGCAAATGGAACAGACAACAGGTGGAAATCATTGGCAATTAGCAAGACACCCCCAATAAAGGAGTGGTTCTGCAGGTGGTGACCACAGACCACTTCTCAGTTCCTATGCT
>JAODUG010000021.1:3557222-3568397 GCA_027564795.1 Aphredoderus sayanus | reverse complement strand
ACACCAGGTAATATATATATATAATATTTCTCAAATCTTAAATCCATCAACATGCAAGTTGTAATTAATAAAAGTGAAGTTGTCTGATTAAACTTTACTTTCATTGTATTGACAGTTATTCTTTTAAAACTGCAAACATCAGTGGTACTTATACAGGATGTCACGCTATGGGAGGGGGCTGTATATTTAAACAACATACATGCAACTTACCTCTTCCAGTATGTGAGGTCCAGGAAGGAGAAGACAGGTGAACGGCTGGATCCAGGGGTGAGTTCGGTGTCTGAGCCCTCATCTGAGAGGTTGCTGTAGCTGGGAGAATGAGCTGGTGAGGCACTCGATGTGGTGCTGTGGGCATCCGAATCTGGTGATAAGATACACCACATTAAGACAACCTGGCAAAGTAGAAGCCACCCTGGTTGCAAGCCAACTGCATTTCTTTTAAGACAAAATCCTAATTCGTTTCAAAATTAATGCATGTATAAAACACATGCATGAACAAAAGGGAGGATTTATAATAATTAGTTAGAAGATTTTACACATTACGCCGTTGAGGTATCTGAAGCTTTTGTCAGATCTGACACCTTAACTGTTCTCAAACTACCTCAAATTTTAAACAAAAAGTAACTTTTTAATTCAACCAAAACGTTTTGAAGTAAAAATTAAAATGTAAACTAACTGTTTCGCTTAAGCTCTTTCTGCAGCCTGCTGATCTGAGTTGGTCGTGCTTTTTTGGAAAGAGACTTTATCTTCTTTGGCCTGGAGGTTATCTTTAGGCTTGGTCCTCCTCTTGCATCAACCACCTGACGTGAGAGAGGGACAGAGTGACAGAGAGAGAGACATCAGTTCAGAGGATGATTTTGGACATGTGCCATTGAAATGTTTTGCCAGTTCAGATCAAAGAGTGGGGGAGGGAAACATGTAGTGTATCACCACATGAACTGGACATGTGCAATGTATAGTGTACTATCTATGCATAATAATATAGCACTTACATGATTCCAGTTTTTCTTGGATCCCACAGGGAGCTTTTTCCAGCGCTTCACCAGAAGGACACAGGCATTGCAAATTTCTCCTGATCGACTTTCACACAACCTTAAACAGTATTAGGGAAGGGAATGAATCAATGATATGTTTATGACTGCGTGTGCATGTGACATATCAATAAAATTAATACTAATACGACATAACTTTAATACATTTTTTGTGTAGCCTACCTTGGACAGCATTTAATTAAATATAAAAATGACATCAGTTGCTATTGGTTATAACTACTGACCACTACCCACTCTGATTATATAACAGCTTCAGCTAACAGTCTGTAGATGCAGTAGTATGCCACTAGTACACAATGAGTGAAATGTGGTTTACATTGGTTTTCTTACCCAAAACAGCTTGTGAAGTCTTTCTCATAACGCTTGCTATCTGTGAAGCGTGAGCTGGATGACTTCGCACGGCAGATGCAGCAGCCATCCAAACTCCGGTACATTTTTGGCTTGTGAAAGCCAAACATCTGCCCACAAAACTTACCATTAACACTTTAGACATGTATCTTTTGTCTTCACAACATAATATTTCTGTTTTTATGTCCTTTTGTATTTGTTATTATAATAATTAAAAATAAAGAAGAATAATAATAGCCTAATAATAATAATAATAATAGCCTAATAATAATAACCTGTGTCCTACATTTCTATTGAAAACATCATGATGTAGGAAGTAGGTCAGACAGTCAGACAGATATCAGACGGATCATGCATGTCACAGTAGTGCACTAATAGGCTTATATACGCTCATTTTTGCATCATATTATGAGAAACACACATTTACTTCTATGTCTACAAACAAATGACTGCCAAGTGTAGTTAATTAAGAAAATGTTAGAGGTGCTTGAGTTATCAATGCATGCGTAAACAAGCGCGTAGCAAGTGATTGCTTTATGTAGGCCTACAATTCGTGCCATTCGGCGCAGATAAATTCCGATCTATGTTGCTAGGCAAAAGAAGCACATGTGCACGTGTGGATCTGAACTGCGGCAAAACCACGAGCCGCACCCCCAGACTCTTTTTTTGCCATCAGTCCTTCGGGTCTCCTGACAGTGCAGTGTGCCACAGTGGAGCAGAAGTAGAATACAGTACGTGACGTCACTCAACATGGCAACACACTTCAAAGGCTTAGGCAGTATTGGGGGGGGTGATGCGATTCTGTATAAAACATGTATAATATAAAGTTAAACGTACACATTTCTTCTAAATTAATTAAGGTATATGTAAATGACACAACACACTTTTAAATGTGATGTGGGTACGAGGAAAAGAGAGTCATTTTCATCGAGAAGAAAAGTGTAATCGACAAATTCACCGCCCACTTTTGCGAGGAAGCATGGCATGCCATGCCTAGCTGCTTCTTGCGCACCCATTTTATAAACGTTCTCTGGTCGACAACACACGCGTCTCTCCGGGACAAGCTTAACTTTATACAGTGCTATCATTAAAACATGCTAAATACACTATGAAACAATCACATTCTTATATTAGTTTGTCTGTATTTGCCCTAATGTCGTGTAATTTGATCTTTACTCTTTGTTATTCAAGACCCGCGTCACAGCAACAGTCCACCTACAACTGTGCGCACGAAGTTCTAAGGCAAATATTTTAGATTTCAGACTCCCTGGATGACTTTTAATGTGAGGAGTCTATACAGTTTATGATATAATTGTATATGCTATTCCATTAGGCCTATTTTGTTGATGCTGTCGCCAGCGTGCTGAAGCGCTTCTCTTGCACGGGTGGGCGTGAGATCCAACTTGCCTCGCTTAGTCGTAAATGCTTGGTAAGTAGGATCCATGCAGCTATACAACAAACCTACATGCGGGTCCAAGTCCAAGTGTAAGCTATACAGTGAACATACATGAATAACTGACTTTAGTGAAATACGTAAGTGTACCCAAGACGGGTAAAGATAGAAGCTTCCTTCACCCAGATGTACTTTGAAAACGAAAACGCGTTCTTGCGCATAGGCTACGGATTTAACAAAACTGCATTTATATCATTAAATATTCCGAATATACATGTTAGGCCTACATGTCTACCATTAAGCCCAACTTAATAAAGTAGGCCTAATGAACGGTCAACAGTGGAAGTTGATAGTTCTACTTTGTGTTGCTGTAGGCCCCTAATGTGCAATTGTCCTCAGACAACTGGGGGCTTGTTTTGAATTACATTATATTACAGCACTGAAAACAGATAGGCTATATAGCCTACAAGAAAACCCCCGCTAACATTAAGAGATCCTTAGGACAAATGGAAAACGGTTTAATAAATTACCTTGCAGTGCCTTGAGTGGAGTTGACAAAAAAGTGATTAACGTCGATGTCGCGTCGTTAAAATACAGGCAAACTCTTAGGATAATCAATCCGCATTAGAAACCCGCTCTCTTGTTGATGTCTCGCTGGAGGACGGGACTGGATAGTTGTGGACTTAGTACGCATGCGCAGTATCCACGCCTCCATTTCGGAGTAGAGGGGAGTTTTTTCTTTTTCTTCAATCAAACCGATTTACATAAATGGCTGACGTTTCAGTGCGTCTGCACTCCAGTGCCCTTATAAGGATGCGAACATTGCGCGGGAACAGGGGGCTCGGCTCTGGTTGCTATGGCACATTGGAGAATGTCAGCAAAGAGGTGGAGTCTGTCGTTTTACTATGGAACGCCAGATGGCTTGTCTGGAGATCCATGGTCCTCGTCGAGCAGCCTTGTTATGTCCAGTCGCGCATGATTAGGCTACTACAACGAAAAATAACATCTAGACCAGTGTTTGTTTGAGGGGTCAGATGAAAACTATATACAAAAACGAATAAATAAAACCAAATATAACATTACATTTGGTTATTATTTAATTAAATTATGTTTAATAAAGTTTGTTTATTTTTAATTACATTCATTTACATAGGCTGCCATGGATTTTAACTGAGACCATGGTATAATTTATAGCATATTTATATAATTATATGCTGCTAGAAAATTAAGTTGTTCAGAGTAGGGAATTCCATCCGCATGAGGGATGTTTCATACTTTTAACCACATCTTTTTGAGGGTCTTTGTTAAAAAGTTTGAAAACCACTTAACCCCACCGGACCCTGCTTCCATTACAATGGACATCATGTCAACCCTTTTTTCTGCTTCTGGAGCTTTTCACCTAATTTAAAACCTGCAGTCCATTACACTGGACCAATCAAGTGGCAGTATGGTTCTGCATGTTGTAATTGGACAAAACACTATTGCATTGAACATGGCAGCACTTTGCTCCAAACACAGAAGTTAGATACATTTTCTAGGGTTTTATTCACATTTCTTTATATTTTTGACAATATGTAATTTATTGTACATAAAGTAGAAGGATTGAAATAAAACAAATGTATTGTAGAATTGCACCTTTTTAACTAGGATTTTCCCAAACATTTATGTCCATTACAATGTACAGTGGGTTAGAAAGCCTGTTACTAAAATCAAATCTCCAGTAATGCTTATAGACCTTTGTTGAAGAAGAAAAGATCTATATCAGACTACTAATAAAGTGGAAACTATTTAATTATGCAGGATATACAGCTCTTGAAGTTCTTGAACTTTTAGCTGATGGAAATATCTCAGATGTTGACATTGTTGAGAGTGATGGAGATGAGGATGATGCTGATCTCCAACAGTTGGTGTGCTCCAATATGTCAAAGGGTAATAGGGGAATCAAGGTGTATTTTCTCTGTGGCAAAAGTGGGCTTGCTTATGATTTCCTCATGTATCAAGGTGCCACAACAGAGATTTCTGAGCAAAACAAAAATGTTTTAGGGCATTCACTTGTTGTCATTTACTTGTGCTAGAGGATCCAGGCTCCCAACCATAAACTCTATGTTTGATGACTTCTTCACTACATACAATGTCGTGAAGTTCTTGCAGAGATGAAAATCCATGCTGCTGGAACAGCAAAGGTTTTCCACTCTGCAAATCACACACTGATGACAGATGGGGAAATGTCAAAGAAAGGGCGTGGAAGTCATGATGAAGTTAGGAGTAGCGATTGTATTAGTGAAGGGATTTGATAATCACTCTGTTGTGCTAGCCTAAAACTGTGTTGGAGCTGAAGATGAAGTTAATGCCGAATTATGATGCAAAAAAGGAAACAACATTGGAAAATAGCCATATTCTGGAAAAGCATGCATTGTGAGTAGTGCAAGGTGCATTACTTCTTTGTGTCACAGATAAACTGTTTCAAGGATGCACACAGAAAATTACTCTGACCGTATTGATTCCCAACTTTTACAGTTGGTTATAAATAACCAACTGTAAAAGTTTAAACAAAAGTTGTAATAATAATAAAGTTCAATAAATGCAATGCAGTTTCTGAAAAGATGTGACAGTAAGACATTGCTTAACCATGCTAATGTATGCTACAGATATTGGTTGTGTTTATTAAGTTGAAATACATTTCAATCTGAAAAAATTATATTTTTTTATGTTTTGTCTTTGTATTTGTAATTTTCAGTTGAATATACTTCATTATAGGCTACTTCTGAACATCAATAACATGCTTTCAAATGATACATCAACTGCGTATTATAAGTTCACATTTATAAACCATGATGTTTCCAATCATTTTGTATTTCTGCATATTAGCAGAATGTCTCCTCTCTGCTGATACAATTGTTTTAACCTTCTTAAACCAGATAAATGTTTTGTATACATGCATACAGTTTACATACAGCCATTATTTAATGATTGCTATGTTGTGCTATTAAATGAATTATGATTATTGCGTGACCCTATGCATGAGGTTTGGAACCTGGCACGTTGAACCCCAAAGCAAAAACTCAAAATGTGGTATCTTTCCAACATTTAACACACTTTCTCATCATCATACAGTAGCCTGTGTTGACACACTCAGCCTTGCTTGTGCAATATTGGCAGCACAGGTGTTGGTGTGCTGATGTCTTCTTCCTCCGGAAGTATGATCAGGTTTGCGAAATGAGGTGAGCAGAGCTCTTTTTTGTCAAAGGAAGCCTGACTGAGCTTGCTGATGCTGCTTGGTCTCCTCCAGGGCCAGTATGTAGAGAACGCCTTGCTTGTCCATGTAAAAATATCTAATAATCTAATATTGCTCCTCAGGCACCAGGCCTATGTAGCATGTTGATGCTGTTTAGCCTGGCTCTCCTGAAAAAGATAAGCATATATTGAGCCGGAGGGTGCTAAACTCCTCCAGTAGACTAAAAGCTCTCCTCCCTGCTTCTGTTGAGGTGGTCTGGATTGTTTTATTTTCCTGAAGAGCAGCAATTTGGCTTCTACTTTCATCTAACTCATTCACCTAATTGAATACTAAAGAGATTGTCTGTTGTATCTAATAGTGTTCATAAAACTCATAGCCACGCTACTTCCCAGTCAACCTGCTAGTTTAAAGTTAGTATGGAGATGACGAGAGCCAGTTTGTCTGTGAGAGAGAAAGAGATGAATTTGAGGAGGTATAGAGTTGTTTAATATCATATTGTATCATACTGTAGTAAGTTTGACTGAATAAACATGAATGAATATGTCAACACTATGCAAGTCAACTTGCATAGTGAAAAGGAAGGGTTTACAGGCTTAACCTTTTTTGCATATTGTGAAATTTCCACTAACATGTTTATGTGATAGATTAGAAATGTGTTTATGATAGCAAAAAAATATACTTATCTTTATGTCCTATTTGTAGTTTCTTTCGAATTAGTTTTTTGTTGTTGCTCTAAACTGTATTTGTAGGAATACTGTCAGGATTCCAAATAAAACAATGTACTATGTCAACAACAACTTTAATGACACATTTAATAAATATAATAACTTATTGCTTACTCTAATCTATTTTTCAATAATTATATAAGCGTTTGTCATTGTGGGTTAGATAGTGCTTGCAAGACAGTGCAGGAGGCAGCATTTTCAGAACAGTTTACCAAATAAAATACAACAATGACATAACATCTAGCTTTTTTCCAAGAACCAGTTTTCAATTAATCTCAACCTATATTTGAAGTCTTTGTCTATTAGCAGAGAGAGCACAACAACTAAGAAACAAACATGACAGTTATTCACAGTCACATAATGTATCAACAGCGTAATATAATTCACACCAAACAGTAAGATGTAATTTACCTAGGTAATTCATATAGATACAAATAACAAATGGGAAGAGCGCTGTTTGTAATATGTAATGGAACATAAAGGCTTTCTTCCTTCCAAAGCAATAAAAAACAAATATTTTAACAAGCAATTATTGTTTCCCTATCTGGCATGTCTACGGAACACACAACCCTGTATATAAGCCAAAAGATGAACATACAACATTGACAGGCCACCACAGGTGTTTTCTGTTGTGAGAACACACGGATACATGTTACTGATCAGGGAAAATGTCCCTTTTGAACATTTATTAACACACCCCATTGAGGTACTGTATATAAACGTGTAGAATAGATAGAGTCCAGTGACTTTAGGGTTGTAAATCACCACAGATTTGGCAATGCGTGTGTGTGTGTGTTTATAATCTAGAAGTGTAAGCATCACAGAAATTAAAGTTATAGTGGTTCTAGATTCTGGTTCATGGTGCAAGCTGTGACAATGTGTTATGGATGGGGGATAAGGAATGACTCCATTTCTTCTTAAAAGGGAAATAGAATATCACAGTGTAAACTAGCATAAAAAAGCCAATAATATTTCTTTGAGCAAAATAGGGCTTTTCTGTACATCAGCAAACAATTAAATACCTTTTATGCGCAAGCTACCACTGGCCTGCCATCAACAGAAAATGACTTCAGAATTTGTCACTGAAACTTCACTGAAAATGTGCCATAACAGCTTTTTATTGTCTTTTCCACAGCAGAATCCACCATTTTGAACATGCAGAACCCTGCTTTGCTCTCAGTACAGTTACTATCCATGGAAGGACAATTGTTCACCGAGTCTTCCACTCCACAGCCCATCGTATTCATGGCAGGGTCAGAGGTTAACCCCTTTGACCAGGGCCGTCTCCAGGGTGACAGTGAAATCATGGAGTGTGTGCAGAATGCGAGAGAGGGAGGTCACAGCAGCGCGGTTCCGAAGCAAGGAGCCCTCCTCGTAAGTCCGCACTGTCAGCGAACAGTCTGCCAACAGGGGAAGCCACTGAGAGAGTAGCCGGTCCCTGTCAACAAAAATGCATCAGAAGTCAAGAATAGGCAAACAAATGTTTATTGGAATCTAGAAGCATTTAGGATTGACCAAAACATTCATTTTATTATCAGAGCATCATAAGGCACATGTTGTCATGGAGCATTTCCACATTACACCTCATTCAACTAGACGGGTGAGTTGTACAGACAACTCTGTTTGCTGCAGTAGCCCTTGCCTAAAATAACTGCATGTTATGTAAATAGGCCAAAGCAGAGGATTTCTGACACTAGTTTTGCTGCAGGCCACTTCCTCAGGCATCCAGGAGATAGGAAATTGGGTCACCTAAATAACACAGGCACAGCGCAAACTGCAACCTTCTTGCTGGTTTAACTCTACACCAGTAACCAGCATTACATTTTACAACTCTGACCTGACTCCCAGGCAGACAAGCAGCTGAAATTTGCCCTCTTTTCCAATGTTCCGTGGTGAGGCGTTGATGGCATTAACATAGTGACACAACGTGTCACAAGGCAAGCCCAGGGGCTCTGTTGTTCCACGCAAGTCGCCCATCTGATCTGCTGTCTCCATGGAAACCACTGCTTTTTCTGTGAGAGACAGATGATGTGATCAACCGGTCTCATTCTTTGCTGCAAGTCCAATAAAATGTAATGTCATTTATAAATTGACATAAAGAACAAACAAAAATTATGACATTCAATATTTATGTTAAATATAATTTAATAAAGAGAATAAACTATATATAAATAAATAAATATAAAACAAACCCTGCACTACAAATGCAGCTAGCAGATCAAACAGACTGTTTTGGATCATTTTATGCATGGTGAAATTAATATGTACCACTAGGTGGAGGCAGATAACTACTAGGTGGAGGCAGACTACAGAAAATATTTGATTTTCAAATTTGATTTGACAGTAGTCACCAGATTCATATTTTCCTTTTTGCATTTGTTTTGTAAATGAACATAAACATACTTACCCAAAAAATCCCACACAAACACGTTTCTCTGAAAAAGACGATTGGACCTGATGCCATCCAGGAAAAAGTTTTCCAATGACAGCACCAGTCCCCCCTCACCACACAACAAGACAGTCAGGTTTCCTCTCTGGTCCAATAGTAAGGGGAGGTGAAGAAACATTTTATTATTTTCTGTACACCACATCTTATTGACAAGTAAAAGGGTTCTTTGGATATAACATTTTCCACCCAAAATAATCTTCAGGAGACGTGATGCAAATGTAAATAATTTCCTTCCGTGGGTGTCAATATAAAATGCATAACCTATATAGAAGCCATTTCACTGTTTGTTATTAAGAAGATCTGAAAATCTACAAAAGACAGCCCCTGATCTCTATAAAGTGTTAGCCAGGATATTCTAGGTGGATTTCAGCCTTAAATATAGAAATACCATGACCAAACTTGTAGGTTTGCCAGCAGTGATGCTACATCTTAAGTAGTGCTGTACTACAGTATATAAGAGGCTTCTTCATAAATTGTATTTATGGGATTTTTATATTTTCAAGTCACTATAGTGGACGCTGACAGCTGCCAGGATTTGTTTATGTTGAGCTTAAGCATAATGCAATGTATATTAATGCTCAAAGTTCTACACATAACGTTCCTAAGGGGAGCCCTAAGTACCTATAAAATCAGAATTACAATGAACTACAGGCCCAGTACAGATACTCCAGTGATCCATGTGCTCCAGCCAAAGTGTTTACATTTAATTGCAGACACCCTGGAGAAATTGAACACAATGCTACTAGCAGGGTGAAAAGCTAGCTGACACCCCTTCACCAGCAATACACACGTTATAGATGCTCTACCATTCTCTTGGTCTCATTTTAAAATACTTGAGGGAATTCATCAGCTATTGTGAAGGAATAAAATGCTTTATTATCATATTTAGTTGCACTTCTATAGAAATGTGATGTGACAGATTTTGCTAAATGTAGGGCCTGACTGAGGATTTCATGGCGGTGACTGGAGAAAGAATAAATTCTGAATCCATTGGTCTGGAGAAAGAATGTGTTGTCACATTACGTGCCAGGCCTGGACAGACAATGAATCAAATCTTTGTTTTGTGACAGCAAGAGTTGAACTGGAGGACACATTCACATACCTCTTGTTCAGGTTTGTGAAAGTGTTTAACAAGGTTATTTGCTGCTTCCCTTATATCCTCTTGCACCTCAACAGACATCACTCCTACAATAGATTTGATTGAATAAAATAGATTGAAAGAAGGAAGAACAATTAATAGAGGGATACACTTATGATTATGAGAAAGCAAGGGCAATATAGGCCAAATGGAAATAGGATATGGGAGTCGGAAATGGTAACTGTGCATACAAAAAAAGTAGGCCAGCTATTGTCCTACAAAAGGGTGTGTGTTGTTATCTGTAGTACATACTGCAACGACCGCTGAGCGATTCCAGCATTGTCCGTACACCCTGAGACGGGGAGCTCAGTTCAGGAGGACTCCCTGTCCACCTGCCACTGTCGTCTTCCCCGCCTGGCGACACCAGCTGGCCAATCAAAACCCTTTCCAAGCTGCCATCACCAACACCCTTTCCCAGCCAGCGACCACATGGGAACCTGAAAGAAAACCACTTATTTTTATTCTCTATAAAACAGTCTCACATTGCATCAAATCCACACATATGAAACTGGCCTTTCAAAATGTGTTTTCATGGGTTGAAGTAGAAATATCTAAGAGTACTTCCATGCAAAAAAGGCTTACTTGTCTCAAATGTTTTTCACAAATGTGTTAACCCTTGTGACGTCCTTAATTTGATCTGATTATGCCACCAGAGGGCGCCATCTGATTGTGTATGCTTTTGTGTTTTTCAATTGTCAATGGTGTGTGTATTTATTTATTTATTAATTATTTATTTATGTATTTGTTGTTTTTTTGTGCCTTTTAATCCTCCTGTTGTCCTTGGGTTTCAAACACACCTTGTTGTGCCAGCAGTGCACATCATATGTGTGTAAGC
>JAODUG010000021.1:3509992-3520011 GCA_027564795.1 Aphredoderus sayanus | reverse complement strand
ACATAAAAAAAAACCCCCCCCCCCCCCCCCCCCCACCCCACCCCCTCCCTCAATTTCAATATGCACATACAAAAACAGACCACAGAGGGCGAGAACCCAGACACTAGTGATTTGAGAGCTTATGGTACAGGGATATATGTTGAGATTACAGTTAACAGTTAGCAACTGCGTATCTGTTCATAAAGCATCATCTGAATGTCAAGACTGAAACAAGCCCACCATCTACCAACAGTACTCATTAACCTTAAAGCCGATTCACTTTTGAATGATAATGTCTCTGGAACTGTTCAAGTCTGGTAATGAGCACACCATTAACCCAGGATACTTAACTGGTATAATGACCAAAACCAGTTGCACCCAACGCAAGCTAAGTACAACAGCAACCCCTCCATAACTCCAACAAAGCCAATATGGTAGTCAAACTCGCTATGGATTTAGTTGCATTCAGTGCACACAAATCCACTGGGTTACACTAGCATGTCCACCTTGCAAGATAAATATGGATATCCAAACGGACATGCGGACAGATAGGTAATAACTCAAATTACAAAAGACACCAGACCTTCTCACTGACATACAAAGCTCATCATACAATCATAACCCAGTGAAGAAATGTTTATACAAAAGTCAATGTTTACATATGGTTGGGAGTTAAGGCCACATTTAGAAGGAACGTATAACTACTCATTACCTTTATTGCATTTCACTGTACAGTAGATAACCGTGTCCAATCCTCTCTCACTTACCATCTCTTTCCGTTTCTAGCTTCTGCTCATCTCCGAGACTACCATCTCATACAAACTGCAGCCATTTCCACCAGTACTAAACATCATTTCCACTTTCTCAAAGTCACAACCTTCCCTTTCACTCAAGACAGCTTCAGCTACCATTCCACTATGCGCTCACTGAATGTATAGTTTGGTGTGTGGGACATCACTCAAATTGTCTCTGTACTAGCTTTGAGAACAGGAATGATGCCACTGAAACCGGTGCTCTCCAATTGGCTGATGTAATGCCAATGGGTCCACGTTTTTTTTCACAGAACAAAATCACAGCTCGTCAATCACAGCCCATTCCACAACCAGCAGGGGAGATCTGTAATCCGTGTGCTGTAGGTGGGTATTGCACTCTGTCTTTTTACCAGCCAGCTTATACTCAGCCAGGCAGGACAAAACCACAAAAAAATAAAGGTGAAATAAATCTATAATAGAAAATAATAATTAAAAAAAAAGAAACAACCAAAAACCTTCAAAGAGAGCAAGTGGTTCTCATCCTATGGCTGTTGACACTGTCCTGCATGCCATCTCAGCACAAACCAGGGTTAGGACTGAGCTACGTAGGCCTCAGTGTAGATCCTCCGGGGTTGAGCGGGGCTGAGGTGGTTCCCATTGGATAGCCCTGCGTTAGGGATGCTGAGTTAGAGGTTGGGGGCTGATACTGGGCCAAGGGCGGTGTGGGGCTAAGCATGGTCCCTTGGCAGGGACCTGTGGGGCCAGCCCACTGAGGGGTGGTGTAAGGGGCAGAAGCATAGCCAAACCCTGAGGAAACAGGGCCAACTGAACTTTTACGAGGTCCTACAGGGGCGGCAGGTGCAGTGGAGTTCAAAGAAGATGGGGGGGTGGGGCACAGGTGGCCTGGAGCAGAAAACTTCCGTCCAACATTGGTTGGTGGCATAGCCTGAAGAAAGAAAGAAAACACAGTAATAAGTACTAGGCAATATTATTCTACTGCAAATGAACCAGTGAGAGGCGACTCAAAACGTACGTCATGTCCGAGGGCTCCCTGCGCACCAGTTTTTGGACCCCTCTTACACTGGGAGTGGCTAATGGCATCGCGGGCCCAGTTATCCACCAGCTGGTGCAAGTCATCAGTGAAGGTGCCCTTACACTTCTGAACATGTACGGCAGGAGCAGCTCCAGTTGGCTGGGACTCCCCATCGTTTTGACTGGGGCTTGGACCATAGTCAGAGCTGATCTCACTTGCTCCTAATAATCCAAAAGATAACAGGTGTCAATCCATTTAGTTAGGGTTTTATTGTTCATTATAACAAAGAGGATTTACTGTTACCGTACCCATAGGTGGAGTTCTGAGGCTGGGCATGGATGGGGAGAATTTCAGCTGCAAAGAAGCTCTGCTGGAAGTCTCAGAAGCCTCCACAGATGGAGGTGAACTATGTTTCGGAGCAAACGATAGGACATCGGAGCTCTGGGACAGAGTTGGGGCTCCTTAAAGAGACCGGCACAATGAAATGTGTATAAGGGGAACAATAGTGAATGTCCACCGGGTATTTGTCATTTTGTAGTAATTCTACCAAGATGTGGTAGAAACTTGTGCTCTCACCAATCTGCACTATTTTTGTACAGTATGTTTTTATAGTAGACACAAATAGAGTAAGTTAAATATTCTTCTATGTATTTTTGTAGAACCCTAGGATTCTTTTCCCCTCTATCAGCATTGCCCGTTGCATTCTTACTGTGATTTTTGCAGGACATACACTCATATGGAGAGCTGGAATAGTACTGGATATTCTCCAATGGTAGACAATGGATTGATGAACACCTAGTTGCTAATAACATTAAGGGTTCACATATACTGTGAGCCTGTAAAGAATTAATGTGTTGGTTGTCAGTTGGTAAATAAACCCCGATACAATCTTAAAGAATGGCTAGAATTTAGAACCTTGCATATGTAAAATTATGTTCAGGAACATTACAATTAGCCATAGAGACTGGCAGGTGTAATCCCAGAAGAGTAGACTGTTTGTGTGAAGGACAATTGAGAATGAGGTTCATTTTTTGCTACCCCATTTATAAAAAAACACCTTAAGGATGTACTTTATAGTGACATTTATATAATCTATCTATAATGACTTCTTTTGGCTGGATGTCTATGAAAAACTGTTTTGAGTTATGCTTCTGGAAAAGAACCCGACTTTATTTGCCACCCATGGGACGAAGGCAGAACATTTTATTTGAGTCGTGTTTGACCACTACAATAACACTGTTACTTGGGTGCCTTGTAAACCTTTGGGGGTTGGGCAATTTGTGTGCAGGACAGAAAAATGTAATAAAATCCATCAATCATAATCGTTACCTGATGGTATGGGGTTCAGTTGCCCACTACTGCCAACAGACTTGTGACCCTTGCTCCTTGGCCTGCGTCTGCCTCCAGCCATTGCCACAGCAGGGGAGAGGACAGCTATGGGAGGGCGTTTTCCCATCTTGGTGAACAGGGCATCTATTTCCTCTTTCTGCCGAGACTGCAAGAGCTGGATCTCATTCCTATGTCTACATCAGGTAGGGAAAGTTATGGTCAAAAGTTGTATTCAGTGCTTTGATAAATAAAATGTCTGTAAAAGACTGTAAAAGGCAGACAGTCTAAATAAAAGGATGTGAAAAAGCATACTTCTCTCTGAGACGGCTAACTTCTCTTTGGAAAGCCTCGTCCTCGGGGTCCGAGTCCTCATCAGCGTCACTGCTGATGTAACAGGAGTTGCGTGGATCTGAGGCTGTGGTTGCGGGCCCGTTCTGCACAATGGAGCCATGGGAGAGATCACTGCCTCCTGCTGAAGCTAGGCTCACTAAAAGGGAAAAGAGATGATAGTGTGTTGGTGTAATGGAATAGGCCTTATAATTGTACATGCATTCATTCTGTTTGGAGGGTTAGCACCCCCTATAGGCCAATAAGTGAATGCAACATTACAGGTCTTCATTATTAACTCATTTTATGTAATATCTTGGTTTTGATCTGACACACCTGTTACTGAAAATCGCCCCACTTTGGAGCTGGGGCCGGCACTGGGGCCGGCACTGGGGCCAGAGCTGGGGTCGGCACTAGAGCCAGCACTGGGGCCGGAGCTGGGGCCAGCGCTGGGGCCAGCGCTGGGGCCAGCGCTGGGGCCAGCGCTGGGGCCAGTGACAGCAGAAACACTCCTGGACACCTGGAAGCGACCAATAGTGGTGGGCTGACTGGAAGGTGCTGCGGGGAGGGGTGAAGGCCCATCTATGGTGTCCCCTCCCTGGATTCCTTTGGTCAAAGAGCAGGACCGGTGGAGGGTGTGGTCTGGACTGGAGACAGCAGAGGAAGAGGAAGACGAGCAGGAGGAGGTGGAGGGCGAGGGCGTGAGGGACGAGGAGGACACCGCACAAGAGGGATCTGGGACACTGCTGGGGGCGCCATCAGCGGCAACAGACACCTTAGCGACGTCAAGAGGGATAATAGTTTAGTGAGCCGAAATATTTTCATCTCAGATATATGCAAAAAAATATTTACAGAAATTCATTTTAGAATAAATAAACAACAGAAATGTCCTCTTGGTTTATACAAATAACATACTTGGAAACGGCCCAGAGTGAAGTCTGTTCTTGGGGCCGGGTCCCTGCTGCCTTCCTGGACAGTCTCTGGACTCAGAGCTCTCTGCACCTGGCCTTCCATATTACCCAGGGGTTGCTGAGACTTCAGGAGCACAGAAACATAAACAGTCAGACAATCTGCTGCTCATCAAGACGTTAACCCTCACCAACTTGTTTGGTGACAATGCACCTCTCACCTGAGCTGGGCCAGGAATCGGCGGTATGTGCTCTGAGGGAGGGATACTTGCTGGCTCAAAACCAGTGGGTAGGGTCTAGAAGATGAGAAAGTAAACAGTCAGCAAAAGTGCCTTTATCCCCTAATTTTAAACTACAGTGCTACTGTCCACCTACCTGAGCCCTTGGCTTGGTGGGAGGGGTTTGGGCAAGTCCAGCTGGGGTAACCCCCTGCCCTGGAGTGGACGTGGGGCCCAGGACAACCGGTACCCCAGAGGAGAGGGTAAGGTTGGATGGGGGCACTAGGGCCACCCCGGGGGGAGGGGAAGTAGTCCCAGTGGGAGGAGAGGAGGTGCCCGTGTTGGCCTCTGCTGGGGAGGTGGAAGCACAGCTCTGATCTTTGAAGAGTGCCTGCAGCTTCTTGTCCAGGGCGTGGATGTCATCGCCACCAGGAGCCTTGTTCTGGGACTCTGCCCCCTCTGGATCTACTGGCTGCTGCTGGTGGGGCGGGGTGTGCCCGGAGGGCTGAGAAGCGGGGACGGAGGCAGGGACGGGGTGGCCCCCTGGAGAGGGAGCAGGTTGGCCTGCGTGGACGGACGCGGGAGCGCCAGCACTACCGGGCTGGATCTCTGAGGGAGGCACAGCGGCAGCTGCACTGGCCGGAGTGCTGGTGCCAGCTACAGGTTCCAGCTGCTGCTGCCCAGGCGCTGGCACCTGAGAGAGGGGGCTGCTGGCACTGGGTGGGGGCTGGTGGGGGACTGTGTGGTGGGAAGATAGAGGCGGGGGACTAGCGTCACTGGTGCCAGGTGCAAGGGCTTGGGGCTGTGCAGATGGCAGGGAGGGGGAGACCCTCCCAGTGGAGGGAAGTGGGGAGGGGCTTGTAATCAAGGTCCCAGGAGCAGCTGGCAGGGTGATGGTGGTACTGAGAGCAGAAGCCTCTGAAGGAGCTAGGATGGCATTAGCCTTTGGGAGCCCAACCTGACCAGACAAGAGCGCACTGGGTTCTGGCTGGATGGGTGGGTGGCACAAGGTGCTGCGTCTCTCCAGGTGAGCTTGTCTCAGCTCACTGAAGGCTTGCTGAAGAACACCAGATGGTGCTGACAGAGAAAGGCCCAGGCTCACTGGGGCAGCTGGGAAGGCATCGGGAACCATAAGTATTGGTTTTGAATGGATTATAAACTAATTGAGACTCAAAGCTCACATTTATTTATGGGTACTTCGTACACAAGGAAACTAGATTTAGCTGCATCTGAGGTACTTTTATACAGCATGTGAGACTACTAGCAACCACCACGTTTTAGTAGGGCTGAAAAGAAAACCAGCCAGTTCTTTGACACATTTAGATTTCTTCTGTGTTAAATAAAAAACACCAACCTGGGGCAGGTTCATCTCCAAAGGACGTATTAGCAGACGGGGGGCCAAAGAACTGTTCTCTCAAACGAGACTCGGGCACTGGGCTGACTATGAACTTACGCCCTGCCGAGTGCACCACCTGGGTTGTAATACTGGAAGAAATGCCTGAGGAAACAGCCAAAAGGGCAGTTAGTGGAAAGGCCACAAAATAAATACAATTACAGGTGGCGATTTTGGGGACATGTGACAGAAGGTTGTATACCTGGTCCTAGAGGAGTATAGAGCTCAGGCAACTGCTGAAGATCACTTATCTATGGGGAGAAACGATATTACTGATGTGTAAAACATTAACTAGTACTGGCCTACCACAATGGGGTTGGGGAAGGAATTGTACCTGCGTGAAGCCTTCCTTCATGCCCTCATCAGCCATTTCTATGACTTCACGGACTTGCTCGATGAAGGACTCGCGCTCACTCTCTAGAATGAACTCGCTCTCAACCTGATGGGGCATGGGCAAAGAATTGTAGACATTGCTTACACTAACCTAAAGAATAATAGAGGATTTGGATAGCGGTTAGGCCAAGACATGAAACCATTAAATATGGCATTTCAGATCCTATCAAGACTACTATGGCATTAATAACAGTTGCGTGAAAGGTTCATTGTCTTACTTCATTCATTATTGTCTAAAGTGAGAAAACATTTTTTATATATAGTATCTAATATAACTTTGAAAAGCAAAACAATGCAAAAATTGGGTTACACAAATAAAAGTGATCCTTAAAATACAAAGTTGGTCATTAGCACAAATCATTACCATGATCTGTGCAATTTCTGTTGGATTGTCACCATCAAGGTCAAATTTGAAGGTCACCATCTTCTTATTGTGTGTTTCCAGCTGGCACTCTGCCACTCTATCTCCCATATTAGAAATCTGAAACATATCAGCCATCATTGAACACTAGTCCTGGGCATCAGAGTTGAGGCGAGACTGAAATGTCTTCACGTACATTGAGAACTTCCAGCTTGGCCTTGCCGTTCTTCTCGTGGCGGGACCGGCTACGCACAGACCGCCGCTGATGTCGCTTGAGTGAGCGGCCCTCGTGGCGTCCTCCAGAGGTGGCGACCCCATCATTCCCATCACTAAGACCGGAGGCTGCATCCGACAGGCAACTATAAGAAGAGGTGATCCATGCATTAGTTGTCTGCCATCTTCAGCTTAATAGAGGGAACTTTATATTTTTTTATTATCATTTTACCTTTCCACAGCTGGTGGCAATAGTGCTGTTGGCATCTCCACTGGTGCCGAATGGGAAACACCCACAGGGGGCTGAAAGGCAGACAATATATTCACAAATGGGAGCAGTTCATGACGATGTTTAATCCAGAACAAATGGAGGAAAGGTAAGCTTTAATTCATACCAATATTCATTGTGGCTTAAAACAAAAACATCAGGTAGGAGAGATAAAACAGTTTACACTTCTTTTTGTTTTTAATCACAAGCTATGATATTGTTACACTACGTCCCCATTACCATTGAAAAAGGACAAAACGAGTAATGCTGGAACATTTGTTTTGTAATCTATAATAAACATTTAAAAAAAAAGAATATAGGTTAGCTGTCAGGTTAAATGCTGGTCAAAAGCTGCTGTGAATAAAACATCACCGCGTGGGCAAAGGGTTTGAAATCTGACAAGTACCTGCAGAACAGAGAGGCATGTTGCCTGATAGAGGAAATATAGATGCTCTGCGTTGATTGGAGGAGACAGGATAGGACTTGGCTCACTGGGCCAAGACTTAATGTAATACAGGAACCAACAGCATGCAGAGGTGGCAAGCAGACAAAGACAGTGGATAGCCATGCAACAGGAATTAGCACAGATGTAGAAGACTAATATACTTGAGATAAGGAAAGAAGGAAAAGTTTAAAGCAAATGCACTACTGCAGTTTTCAAACTTTCTGACTGATGAGGCTTTTTGCTGCAATTGGTCTTTCCAACACACATACATCTATCCCTCTCTCCCTCAGGAAATCTGACCGCCCCTTTTGAAAGCCAATGGGTGGGTGTGTCTCACCTGTAACTGGTGAGTTCCTAGCGGTCCCTGTGTCACAGCGGAGCTTTGAAGAGCAGCACTGGCCTCTAGCTGATGAGGAGGCAAAGGCTGAGAGAGAGGAGGCAATGTCCCCTGTGGTACTGGGTTGGGGATCTAGATGGACAAAGCACATGAGACCAAACGAATCAATAAAAGGAATTCATATACAGGACACAACTCCGACACAACTCCACCACCCCACTTCATTTCTCCAGTGTTGAAAATGTTGCTCATCTACAAACTCACTTACCTGAAATATACAGCAAACCAAACCAGTAAGTAGCATTATAAAATATTGTAACAGGTGTACGTGTTTATACAGCTTCAACCCTGAACTACATAATAGATATGTATCCATTGAATGTTGCTCACAAAGCTTGGAGAGAATAAAAAATAAAAAAAAAGTCATACATACTTCTCTCTTTCTTGCTAGCCTATGTATTTCCAAACCTAACAATAATGCTCAAAACTAGCTCTCATCAGGCATGTGTGAAAGCCAATAGTGTGTCAGAATAATTTGATATAAATGGTGGGCTGGTAGTGTGAACTCGCAAAAGAGGCACAAGGGACATGTTATCTACCTGAAGGGGGAGCGATGGTTGGTAGTAAACTCCATACTACAAGAAACAAAAACACAAGTAAGAGGGAGGAGATAAAAGAAAGAAAGAAATCCAAATTTTTGAAGGAAATAACCTGGTGGCTTTGAGTGACATTTCTGACTAAGGGCAGCACCTACTGATGTAACAAGTCACAAGCTCCAATGACGCCACACCTTTCTAGAGAACTGATGTTATTATTAATCACACCACAAGGTGCTTCCCATAGTGAGATACTGACTGAAGTTTCAAAGAACAATGGAATGCCTGTGGTTTTCAGGTAGGAAACCCAAGAAACATTGGTGCAGAGCTATAGTCAACGTACCTGCAGGGGAGCAACTGGAGCAGGCTGGGTGCTGGGAGCTGTGGTGGTCTGGGGCTGTACCTGGTTGACCACAATGGAACGAGGAATGGACAGCACATGCAGACAAAATGAAATAGGTCACTAATGGAAAACACTGTGGCTACTTTTACGTGGGTCATCTTTTTCTAGAATTTACAGAATGCAACTCACCACCGATATCGGCTGTTGTAATTGGTCGGTTTGCATCGGGGAGTAGGGTGGCTGTGGTTGGTTGGGTACAGCGCTGTATGATATCACAGGCTGAAGCTCCGGGAGGACAGAGGAACCTGGTGGTCTGTCTGCCATTTGGCCCACTGGATGTGGCAGGTCCCAGAAGGAAAAACAGAATGCACGTGAATACTGGACACACTTGACCTCTGGCAAGCAAAGCCTTCCATCGTGTGGCCATCTTTAATAGGACATTTTAAGCACCTCCAGTGTGCACTGGCTGCTGTTGGTACTGGTCGGCCTCAGGCTCTTCTGAATCTGGCTGGACGGCAATCACACTCTGGCCTTGCAGTAGAGCAGGGACCTGCCCTGTGGACTGGGGGACATAAGGGACAGCCTGTGCTGGGGCAGGGTGGACTGGTTGGGAAGTGGTATAGTTTGGCGTCTGGCTTTGCTGAGAGGCAGGCTGAGGAGTCATCTGCTGGACCGGTTGCTGGCCTGGTTGCGGTGAGACGTATGTAGCAGGCTGAGGAGCATCTGTGCTAGGTTGCTGCTGTGTCTGAGGCAAATGCTGTTCTTCATCCAGCCTCCTCTTCTGCTGCTCCTTTCGGACCTTCATTTAAAGGCGCATGAAATTATTTTAAAAAGCAGACGATGACAGCACCATGACCTGATCCCAAATAAAACACTGGAGGACTACAAGAGCACCGAGAAATATTTCAAAAAGGAAAAACAAATAGTTGACCTGCTCCCGCTGTTCTCTCTTGCGACTGATAAGGGCCACCCTGTCCTTTATGGCCTTGGCCATGGTCTTATGGTCACCTTCACACACATAGCCAGACTCAACCTGGAGCAAACACACACATCAATTCATTTAGAAAATATAACCTGCCTAGGAACATATTTGAAACTGTGTAAAGGAACTTTTAATAAAAAAT
>JAODUG010000021.1:3471450-3502109 GCA_027564795.1 Aphredoderus sayanus | reverse complement strand
AAGGCTAACAGTTAAAGATAGTTAACTCATTGGGTAGTCAGCAACTAAGAACAAGTATTTAAATCTTAAAGCTGATACGAGGCTTTTGGCCTATTATTATTATTTTTATTATTATTACTTCCTCACCTATAACCAATAAAGACTGTCACCTCCAAAAAACTGCAAAACATTGACATTGCGATATTTCAAACAAATTAAATGTGACGTTAGATTGTTCTGTTGCCCAGGCCTAACACACACACACGAACACTCACACACTGTCTCTTCAATGGTTCACTTCTGTTAGAGATATCAAGGATACAACGGTGGGCACACTGTCCCAGCGCATCACAAACCAGGTGCACGGCCTGAAGGGGCTCAACTCCAAACTATTAGACATCCGGGCCTACTTGGAGAGAGTGGCAGCAGGCAAACTGCCCATCAACCATCAGATCATCTACCAGCTGCAGGATGTTTTCAACCTACTTCCCGATGTTAATTTACTGGTAGGCAATTTCTGTTTGATGTGTACTATTTTCTGTGTTGACCAATGTGGCCATTATGTTTTCATTATATTTGAAGGGTCCTCACAGAAGTTAATTCATTTGTGAAAATGTTCTTAATTTCATAATACGGCATCACAGTCTGTAAACAAGGGAAAGTTCATAGTTCATTGGCTTATTTTTTGTCTGCCTTTTAAAATTCCTTTAATTGGACATCACAGTTGAGCACATAAAACTGATTTGCTGTATAGGTGGTAGTTTGTGAGATCTGGTGGTCATTGTTATTATTATTTTTTTTTTATTCTTGCAGGAATTTACTAAAGCCTTCTACCTGAAGACCAATGACCAGATGCTTGTAGTCTACCTGGCTTCTCTCATCCGCTCAGTGGTGGCTCTCCATAACCTAATCAACAACAAGATCTCCAACAGAGATGCAGAGCGGAAAGAGGGACAGGAGAAGGAAGAAGGCAAGAAAGAAAAGAAGGATGAGAAGGAGAAGAAGGATGATAAAGAAAAGGAAAAAGGGGACACCACAAAAAAAGATGAGAAGAAGAAAAAATGAGTGGTTTCTTAAGGTTCTCAAATCATACCTTCTTCATCTGCATGGTGCTCTACTTAATGTGCACAGCCACAAAGCTGTATGTGGGTCTCAAGCTAAAAGTAGGCATCTATATGGGGAATGGTGTCATTTGAGATGTGGCCCCGAGGTCACCACTGGCACTCATAAGACTTATTGTGCGATGGAGGATGAGATGGGAGAGAACGTGTTCAATCTGTTCTTATGGTTGGCCCCCGTGTCTTCAACACCTGCTATTCCCTCTTTATTATATTTTTTTGTAAAATTGAGATAAAGGATTGTTTTCTGTATCACTCATTAAAATGGGATCATATTAAATCTTTTTTTTTTTTTGTTCCAATTTTTCACCGAGTTTTATTAAAGAGTGATTATTCTATTAACACATTGATGTGTAGCATAAAATAAGCCTATTTGATTACTAATTTGAGTGGGTGATAATGTGTACATTAAACGAATGTGTTTATATAAGGTATTATAGTAGACTATTGCAGTATGAGGAATACCTAGCCTACTCGCCGAAACGCAGAAAAGGACATTTTGACTTTTCCCAGTTTAATGCGTTGGACGTGATAGGCTCAGACCACTGCGTTTAAAGAATATTTAGACATTAAACAAGAAGCATCAGTCAAAAACCGAGGGTATAGGTTGCTGCATGCATTTTAAGATCAGGTTGCGTCGGGTAAATCAGATTATCTGGGAGGTAAAATGGATCGTGACGTAAGGATTTAAAACCCCATAGGAGCGCATCTCCTTCACTGCACTCGCCCACAGCAAAGCAGAGGCTACATAAGCAGTCGCTACAGTAGAAGCACATTGGTGCAACATCCAGTAAACAAACGATGGTCTCGTCAGAATGATTTATCACACGTCTTGACTGAACCGGATGAACAGCGACAGTAACATGGCTGCTTATCTTCAGGTAAGAGAAACTGCAAAACTGTTTGTGTGGTCATGTACTAAGGTACATGTTTTAGTCCGTTAAATACGGACTAAAACATGAGTCGGTCGATCTATTTTGTTAACTTTGTCGGTTGTCAGGGTGTGGTTTTCTTTGCGCATCTAAGTGGCATGTTGTATAGACCTTTTTATACAACGTGCATTTGCTTAAATAATGGGATTGACCAGTTTACCAAATCCAGACATTGTATATAGCCACCTGGTAGCCTGTGTGTCAGAAGAACAGGTGGTTGAGAGGCTCATGTTGCTAGGACGAATGTACAATATGCTTCACATTCACAATGCACAGCGGTTTTCTGTCTTGGAGCATTACAGTACGATATAACATACATTATCTCTTCCAGATTGCTGATGATGAGAAAGGCCATGAACTGGACCTTTTCTGTGTGCCCAAACATTATGAGAATGATTTGGACAGGGTAATCATTCCTCATGGACTGATCATGGACAGGTACTGTAACAGTAGTATGGTAGCCTACTGCAAACCAACTGAAATCCTTTCTCCTGTCTTCATACTGCACAGCACTTTCATGGGGACCCTGCTATTTAATAACGTTCACTGGACATATGCCAGATATTATACAAGTTAAGGATTGGATATTACTATGTTTGTAATTTTTCACCAGTCTGCAGAGCCTCAACCTACAATCTCATTTGTTAGCCAAATTGCTGTTATTTGTGTGTGAAATTGGCAATGGGGTGGGGCAGGCTGCAGCTTAAAAAGCATGGCAATTGTGTCCTAGTGTAAGTATCACACGTTCAAAATGTATTGTGTAATTGAATTGTGATTTACCACAAATCCCTCTACTTTTGAGCTTCACCTCCTTTCCGCTCCAGGACTGAACGTCTTGCCCGTGACATAATCCGTGACATGGGGGGACACCACATGGTAGCCCTGTGTGTTCTTAAAGGGGGCTACAAGTTCTTTGCAGATTTGCTGGACTACATCAAGGTGCTGAACCAGAACAGTGATAAGTCAGTCCCACTGACAGTGGACTTCATTAGGCTAAAGAGCTACTGTGTAAGCTATTGTATATTTAATTTCTTCTAAGTGCTGGTATTGACATGACTTTTAATTAAAAGTACACTTTTTGGGTTTTGCGTCAGGATTGAGTTAGTAGTTGAAACCAGCGTTCCATTGGAATGTTTTATTTTGATAAAGAGCACACACCCCTTCCGTATCTAAGTGCTGAGTGGCATTCCCGCCTCTCTACTCCTCCCTCTGTAGTTTAGGCACTTTAAGTGTACATTCTTTACCTCATTCTAGATTTAACATGTGTGTTTGCTTCTTAAAGGATCAGGCTGAAGCCTGTGTGTTTTTATAATGTTAATAATGTGTATTTATTAATATTTATTTTTTGTTCATATTTTTATGTTTCATTATTACTGCTCTGGTGTGTGGCTTTATGTCCCCCTCCATGCACTGTTTTTTATAAAGCTGCTGAGCTTAGTTTCACATTGTGTTGATGACAATAAAGCTTAATTTAAATTATATAAAAAAAGTGTAATTCATCCATTGCCTTTGCATCCTCCTACATTCTAGAATGATAAGTCTACAGACACTGTCCGAGTCATTGGAGGGGACGATCTGTCCAGTTTGACTGGCAAGGTTAGTTGTTAGCCATCACATACAAGGGCATATCTGGCTGTATGCTGCGTGAACATTTTGTCTGGCTTTGTTTTACCAACTACTGCTTGTGTGCTTTTGTTTTCAGAATGTTTTAATAGTTGAGGTAAGACTATTATTATTATTATTATTATTATTATTATTATTACTACTAATAAAAATATATAAATGTTTTAAAAGAGTTTTAATATTGATCATGAAACTGGGGAATCCCACAGTCTACTTTATAATGGGATAGCTACTATTTTCTTACATCTGAGATGTCTAACAACCAGTTAGAAACTAATCAGAGGAAAATGTGTGTGTGTGTGATACAGAGGTATTATAATACCGCTGTATTGCTTTATTTACTTGGCTCTGCGTGTGGTCTGGTAGGATATTGTGGAGACTGGCAGAACAATGCAGACACTACTCTCCATGCTGAGTGAATGCAATCCCAAGATGGTCAAAGTTGTAAGGTGAGTGCCCTTAAATAGAAAGTGGTGTTGTAGATTCGAGAGACACAGGCTGGTTGTGTGAGTGCTAGGGTGGTCTAAGCTAATGGACACGTTGAGCAATGTATTGGTTATGTTTCGAGAAGGAGAAATTGAAAAATCCGTGTTGTTAGATGTGTGCGTTCATAAGGCATGCATGCTACTAGTTTTTGTTATCTGTACTTTTTGCACGCAAGAGACATTATGGCACTTTGTAAGCAGTATTTGGCAAAGTAAAATATAAGCAATTCGAGCTATATTTTACTTTGCCAAATCTTTTGTTATACTAGTGGTTCTCACACTGAGTCAGGACCCCTGGGGTTCTGAAGATGCTTCTGTGTAAAGGGTTTTGATTAAGGAATCTCTAATCCTACCAAATAATCTCATTTTATTGTCTTTAATTAGATTCATACACATTTACAGTGCTGTTCTATTAAAATACATCGATTTATTAGTGCAATGTCTTTCTGTGCTGTTCTTTAGGGAGGTTGTGGGTCAAAATGTCTATGAAGTGTTTTCTATATTAAAGGATGAAAGTAGACTTTCATCCTCCTTGTTGCTATGTAACCAGATTTGTATAGGCTGACTTTATTTCTACAGTGTATATATTTTATTCTGGAATGTCCATTACTTGAATTTGTATGTCCATAATGCTGCCTGCAGAGATAATTGACCTGCCCTAGAAGTTTAGTGTTTTATTTTTGGCAGGGAAATTAAGGAAACCCACAGGCCTCCAGTCCAGATTGATATTGAAGTATTCACTGTGGTTCTGAAAGTACTTTAACCATCTGTTTTTATGTAGGCCCAGGCCCACAATTAACAGCACCTCAGTTTTTATGCAGTCAAGTTTATACTGTGTTCTATATCCACTTTTCTGTTGTGCCTATTGTACAATGCTAGCCTTCTGGTGAAGAGAACGCCAAGGAGCTCAGGGTACAGACCGGACTGTGAGTACCTTCTTTTTTTTTTTTTAAGTCTGTAATAATTGTCATTTATAAACAAGACATTGTATGACTTAGCAGGATGCACTACCACGTATTTACCTGTATTCCTACAACACCCACGACGGTCACTGTCTTCGGTGTGCTAAATAATATCGGCATGCTACATAATATGTATAGGTAAGGTATACTTTATTGTCCCACAAGGAAATTAGTCTTGTTGTATTTTCCAAGTAGAAATTATAATATGAACAGAAACTCTACTTCAAACGCAGCTGACCACAGCACTCTATTGCCTGTGATTATGTAATGCTTTGGATAATCTCTTAAAATCATCCTGCAAAGCTGCTATAGCAGCATTCAACTTCCTCCTTTAGTACACTGACATATTAAATACTTACCTTACTTACTTATATAGGCAGTAAAAAGAGCATGGCCTGTTATCTCACGTAACAGCACTGGCATTTAAACTGTTGAACTGTCTTAGTTTGACCGCACCACCACCACAGGGTGAAATGATAATATATTTAATGTATAAACCTCTTGTGTGCAGTATCCAGGATTAATAGCTAAATCAAATTTCTCAGTGATTTAAAGATTTTGAAACGGACCTTTTTATTTTTTATATCAGTAATTTTTAGTTGTTTGTCACCTGTTTGCTGCTGATATGATCTGATCTAATGTTTTACATTCGTTTCAGACATTGGGTTTGAGGTACCAGATACCTTCTTGGTGGGTTACGCTTTGGACTACAATGAGTACTTCAGAGATCTCAGCGTAAGTGGCTGGGAAATGATCCTTACAAAATATAGGTATTTGTTTTTAATGTAAACATTTGTTTTATTGTGATAGTTTTTCTCTTCTCTTCCATTTGTTTTGCAGCACATCTGTATATTGAATGACAGAGCCAAGGACAAGTATAAAGTATGAGGATAATTTTGTAATCAATGAAGTGACTTGGACCACTGTGACAAAGATAGATAGATAGATATACTGTAGATAGATAAATATATCTCTATCTATACATTTTTCTTTTTTATATTTATTTATTTATTCACTTGAAGAGATGGGTTGAGATATTAAAATAATACATTTGATCTTCCCTCTTAAATAAGGGTGTACGTGATGAATGTTCTGGGTTTTATTTATATTTATTTTATGTATAGCCTTCTGTCTGTTTTCCTAGAGTTTGTAAAAAGCATATTGACATTATTTTGTTATGCTATGGTTCTTTATTTTGTTTATTGGAATGTCAAGTCAAATGCAAGGTTTAATTTATGTAATGCTGATTTAGCCTTTCATTATTTCATGCAATAAATGACCTGCAATGTACTGTAAACTTTTTTTTTCATGTTTTGCGATCTTGTCATTTAATTATCTGTTTACAGTAATACACCAGATAAATTATATTTACTTGTGATTTCCTTTTTTTTTTTGCATTATTATAATATTCCCACTAGAGGGAGTTGCGTTATAATTTGCAGATGAGATGAGCACTGCAATCTATGGGAATATTCATATTTAATAGCACTGCCAACAGGAGAGACGTTTGTTTTATTTGTAGACTATTGTTAACAACATTTATTCAATAGGATTTAAAAGGCCTAAGCTGGCAGGTTCCTATTTTAAAAGTACAGCCTAATTATTGGTTCAGTCCATGCTCCAGGCCAGTGGGGGCATAATACGCTGAAACGATGTTTTCAAACAGCCATGAAACAAGAATACAAATAAATAAAAGTAGGAAGTAGCCTACATTGTTAGTGTTTTGGTCTCGACGAGTTCGTGTATATGTTCATCTGACGTTTTCTTCTTTCATAAGCAAATCGGTTTACACGGCAACTTGTCATGGTTACAAAAAAGGAGACTATTGACATTCTAAAGCAGTATGACATTGGAAGCAAATTTTCCTATCTACCTGTTTCACCTAAAGCATCTGTTCTTATTCCTCTATTTCTGAGAAACGGAGAGGTACATGTGCTGATGACCCTGCGATCAAAAGAGGTATTCAACATTGTAGTAAGAGGATCTGTAGTTTGCAGTGTTGTAGTGCAGAAGATTTAGAAATGTTAATATTGCTTGTCTGCAGCTGAGGACTAATGCTGGTGAGGTGTGCTTTCCTGGTGGAAAGCAGGACCCTAGTGACAGAGATGATATAGAGACAGCCCTGAGAGAAGCAGAGGAGGAGATAGGCCTACCTGCTAGCCAGGTTGAGGTGGTCTGCAGATTATTTCCTATCATGAATAAGGTAAATGATGAAGGTAAACAAAGCTCTGCGACTTCTATTACTTTATTAGTTTAAATAATTTTATTCACGTGTTTTCCCTCATCCTACATTCTCGCAATAGAGTGGTCTACTTGTTACCCCAGTGGTTGGATTCATAGAAGAGTCATTCCACCCTTGTCCAAACCCATCAGAGGTCAGTGCGGTTTTCACAGTCCCGTTGGAGTTCTTCACCATGGGGAAGGACCACTCTGCATACAACATCTCTGACATGGCTGGGCTGCTCCACAACTTTGACTTTTTAGATCCACTATCAGGAACCCAATATCATATTTGGGGTTTGACTGCCATATTGGCCATTCTGGTTGCTGTCCTTGCGCTCAGAAAAAAGCCAGAGTTTGACATTGGATTTAAATCAGAAGATCCACTGTCTTTTTTCCAGCATACATTACTCAGAAGGATTAGTAAACTTTGATATTTTGTTGATGTTCTGTAAACTTTATGACTTGTATAACACTAAACAGTAAAGTTGTTGTTGATGGGGTTGCTAAGTAAAAGTCTCAGTTTCTTCCATCCACTAGCACTTTCTGCAAAACAATGATCAAATGAAGGGTGCGTTTTTGACTGGATTGGACTTGTGTACTGCATTTGACTGGCATTCTTGATAAAGAGAAGAGAAAAAAAGGCCATCACTGCGGAAACATTACTGAAGTGAAGTAGTACCTTAGTAATTGGGCAATATGAAACAAGGCAACATTTAAATATTTATTAATTCATTTAATGTAGCAGCAGGATTACAGATATAAACAAGAGTATACACACACTTCCAGACAAAGTACATGTTATTAATAGTTCAGAGATGTAGGATAACATACTGTGGTTTACCTTTATTCTGACTGTAGGGTCATAAGGTTAGATACTAAAGCTGTAGCTACACAGAACAGATACAACGGAACTGTTTCAAGAATGTGAAATAGAAAGCATACTGGGAAACGTGAGCAAACTGATTACACGCAAGATACATCTCACACTATTGGCAATTAACAGCTTTTATTTTACCATGGTTGCCTTTTGATTTAAAGTCAAGCATTTCACAGCAACAAGAGTAATGTTGACAAGCATCAACAAACATCAACACAATAAACCAACCCATGACACAACAATCCAACTGTCTCATCCCTTTAACCTCACATTTACAAATCTCAACAGGCAAGAAAAACTGCTTTAAAAATGGTTCACCGTCAACTGGCTAAGTTGCACAGCTGTTATCTCACATATTTTGCAATGGATTTCCAAGAAGTAAATGGCAAACCAGTATATATTTGTATTTAGATTTTTAAAACTGATCTGATGAAAAACATATTCTGATCTAAATGTCTAAAAGCCAGCTAATGAAAATGGAGCACTGGTAAACATAGCAGAGCAACTGTTCAGTTATCAAGGCACGCAGTTCTGTTGAAAGCATCACAATTTAAAGTCAAGATACCCCTGCAGTATATTTCACATTTAAATATACATGGATATTAATTTATGTGACGAAAAGTAATCTAAAGATTTGTGTGCTATCATCACCAGAATAAAAATAACATTTCAAATTTCAAATGCAAAGTGGCTGTTTTAAGAGTCAGACTGAGCAAGTAACAATGCTTACTAAAGGGCTGGATGAAGAAATGTGAAAAATGGACAAACATCTCAAATCTATATTGTGTACATTACAAAAAAAGAGAAAAATCCAATAAACTGCAATTGGTCCGATGTTATCATGAGATAAAATTTACATTCACAAAACTGAAGTCACAGGTTGGCTTTGCACGTTGGTATGGCTTTAAGAGGCATGTTTTACCTTCAAATATCTTGCTCTTAAGATCCAACATCCCCAAGAGGAAATGGAATGGTTGGAAAGATTACTAAGCTCTGACCTGATCAACAGTTGGTGGACAAGTGCCCTTTGAGATGGGTGACATTTCAAATCAAAAAGTGAAATAAATTAAAATCTAGATATATATTTAAAAAGAAAAGTAAAACATAACTGCCCATGTATCATTACATTACATATGCCTGCAAATTCTCTGTAAAAACAGGGATAGAACTATATTCTAATACATTTTTCTTTGATGTCCATTAATTTACAATTCTTAATATAGCTGCACACTCACAATGACCAACACATCAATGATATTCTGTATTATGAGCAAAAACTAAAGAGTTTAGTCTTACAAAAATACTTTTGATTCATGGGTACAAATTTCTAAAAAAGATAAAAGTACTTCAAAATGGACCACATACACTTGTAGGACAAAAAGGTCTAGCTATGAAAATGTAAACAAATGAATACACAAATGATTATATCCCAATAGCTTCAAAATTGGCCTGTGATAATGTTCTAGATATAGATAAATGAATTAGCAATTTTGTGGAAATGTTACTGCAAGGTTATGACCTACAAAAAGTACCTTTACATATCTTTAAAAATAACTTCATTAAAAAGCTGCATAATGTAAATGAGTACATATGTACAAATGAGTAAACATGACGATGGCGATGAAGAACAGGAGCTTTGGTATGCCTGGGGGGCACTCGCTCTGACCCTGCCACAACAGCCACTCTAGTAGACACCACTCTGCCTTGAACTAATGGTTAATGTTAGTACTGTTGATGAGTAGAAACTCTATTAGTATCACATCAGAAGTGCCCATCACTCCTGCACACAGGAGTTTGATAGAATCAAAATGGCTGCCTCTATGTAACAGAGATTTCACTTGCCAGTCAACCCCTGTAAATAACACAAGGGATGAGTACTGGATGCCAACTTCACATGGTGCCAATGTGCACACTGTACTAACACTTAAACAAAAAATATAATAAATACCCAACACAAGGTTAAACAGTTACGGTAAACTATGACAAATTGTACAGTAAATCGTTTTCTTAGCAATATAATGGAAATCCTTCATTTAAATGCTGAACCTAATGAATCTGTCTATATTTTATCAGTATATAAAATATCCATGTTATACCAGTCCTACAGACTGAAAAATGGCAATCTGATCATTGTGTGGGAATGTTTTTTTTAACCCTACACTAGACCACTGAGACTGAAAACCGTGAACAGATATTCTATACAAGTTTATCTATGAGCCTCAAAATATAGTGAGAAAATGTAAAATGCTTGTTTATGTTTAAAATATTTACCTTTTCAAAGACGTTTGATTTTTTAATTATTTTTAAATAGATGTTTTTAAAAGACAAATCATTTATGTCAATAGAGAGCTGCAAATTGATATAAGGATTAGCTGGTTACACAAAAAGGTTATAAAGTGCTTAAGATAAAATGTATATAAAAAAACACACAATGTTCACGTTTTAACTGGTGGAAACTTAACCACCATCCTCATAAAAAAAAAAAAAAAAAAAAAAAAAAAAAAAAAAAAAAGCACACATGATATATATATCTGAATGCTATCAACTTAACACAGCAACCTTCAGTAACCCCAGTTGTAAATTAAACACTGGGGGTGCCAAAATAGGCAGCCCCTGTCACACGTAATCAGATTAACCTCTATATATGTGCAATACATGACACACTGCCTTCTCTGTCAACTCTCACAATCTCACTGTTCCATAGCAGTTTTCATCTCTAGCTCGCACAATCATCACTTTCATTTGATTCCTTCCTCCAAAACCAAGCTGTTTCATCACATTATAAAAAATTTTGCAGGGAAAAAACAACAACAAAAGAAACACTACATATGGAAAACCGATGGATGGACAAAGTTATTACAGACCTCTTTGATCCTGCAAGAGGGGCAATAACTCAGAAAAGCAGGATTCGTCAATTCACAAAAGATGGCTGTAGAAAGGCGTATAATCAACAATTATCCACCAAAACAGGAGTTACACAAGCTCATAGTGCGACTTCCAGATTTGACCCCCCCCATTCCCTTTCTTCTTCTTTATGGGATGATTGTGGCATTGACAGAGAAACACTGAACCCCATCTGTGTCTGGGAGACATAGCACTCACTCTCCTGAGTTGCTATGTGGGTCCCAGCCATCATCACTGCTTTTGCAGGCTTTCTAACAGGTCCTCAATCTTCTCCATGTCGGAAGAGGCGGACATGGACGCCTGCAATGTATTCTGTAAGCTGCTCTGGATCTGTGTCTGTAGGTTGGTCTGCATCGGTGTTGGCATGTTCGTTTCTAGGGCTGCCTGTAAACTTGACTGCAGAGTCGTCTGTGTGGTCGCCTGCATTGCGCTCTCTAAGCCCGACTGCATTTGTGCTTGAAGGTTAGTCTGCAGTGTGTTCTGTAAGCCGCTGTGCATGGCGGTCTGCATGGGGGGCCCACTCTGGCCCCTCGGCTGGTCTAGCAGAGGCTGCATGTGGGAGGGGTTCTGGGGCTGGCTCTGGGCTGACAGGGAGGGTCCAGAGGAAGCCATGAGCTGTGCCGAGTCTGGGGAAAAGATTTTAGCACAAAGCAACATTATTCAATGTGTGCAGCGACTAGCACCGGCAGTCAGGATGATATAGTAGAGGCTATGCGTTAATATACTGGGTTCACTCACCAGGGCTCACTTGGAGTGAAAGAAGACTGCGTTCTTCTTCTTTGCAAACGTTTGTATGCTAAGCGTTCTTCGAAAACCATGTTAACTTAAGTCTATGTTAAAACCGCATTTACAATAACCTACAAATTGATATTTGAGTGATGATAATCCTGTGACTGGTGGACAGCGGACACCAAAGTGCGTTAATTCCAGTTTCCAGATTCCAGGCTACATTCATTGTTTCAACCCTACGTGTGCTCCAGCATTAAATGTACTTCCTTTGTATTATATCCATGGCCCATGGGGAAGACTCTTAGTTTAGCTACCTTGCGAAAATGTCATGAATGATCTCCCTCTTTTAATCTTGCCGACTAGCTCTATGATAGCGCCAGAGAGTTATCATAGAACATTAATGTTCCGACACCTCGAGTCATACAATTCCTAATGTATATTTATATTTATTATTAAACACCTATTGATATATTTATGAAATAGTTGGCATCTGATGACTTCTTATTTATAACTCCTTGTTGAACTGTTATCCCTGTGCTGTGCTGTTTTAGTTTTTCTTAACTAAAAGTCGGGTAATCTCACACAGGCTCACCATTCTGGATGCCGAACACAAAAAGATTGGGTTGTCCCTGTTGTGCCATGTTCCCACCGACTGGTGTCTGGAAGAGCTGCTCAGGTGGCTGCTGGCCAGGGTTGGCTACCACACCCACACTGCCCTGCACCACGTAGATGGTAGTGCCAGAGCCGGTGGCCTGGCTGCCAAGCTGCGATGTGCCCATGGTGCTCTGCAGGCCAGACAGAGAGGATTGTGGTAGGAACAGCTCCACTGGTTGGCTGCTTTGGACACTGCTGGAGCTTGGGCCCACCTGCATTGGCTGCTGTTCCTGGAACAGGCCCTGCTGTGGGGGCTCACCGGACGTCGAGTTGCCACCTGAAGTGGTCTGGTCCTGGAAGGACATGGGCTCTGTGGGGTCTGGTTGGGGAAGCCCAACCCCAACTCCTATGCTGCCCATCGGGGAAGGGCCTTGGCTCTGTGTGCTGAAGATGAGAGCCGGGGGAAGAGCCTGGGGGTTTAGGTCTGTGGTACACAGAAGAAGACCACTCTGTTGGGACTGGTTCAGCTGGCCTTGGGGCAGGGGGTTAGCCTGGGAGTGGCTGGGTATGCTTTGGAACAAGGAGCTTTGTTGAGCCATTGGAAGCTGCTGGGCCTGCTGCTGGGGATTCTGCTGCGGTGACTGTTGCTGGTCCATTGGTGTGCTCTGCTGTTGCATCTGGGAGAGCTGGGCTTGATTCTGGTTCTGAAACATGGTGACAGACTGAGACTCACTGGCGGACGTGTCCATGGAGGAAAGGAATGCCAGCTGCTGCTGCTGCTGTTGCTGTTGGGGCTGAGGGTTCGGGGACAGAAACAGTGTGGAGCCTGTGTGTTGCTGCTGCTCCGGGTTGAGGCCTCCGCTGGTCAGAACAGTCAGCGTGTTCTGCAGAAGGGCGGCCTGGACCTGCTGTTGGGAGCTCTGGGTCTCTGCCAGGGGCCGAGGAGACTGGAAGAGCTGCTGTGGGGGAGAGGTGTGGGATGGGGGCTGCTGAGGGAAGCTGGTCTGGATGGTGAGGAGCTCCCCGGCCTGCTGCAAGAGGGAGACGGTCTGCTGGGACTGCGGGGAGGAGTGAATCTGAGGCTGGAGCAATTCCGCTTGAAGCTGCTGGAGGTTTTCCAAGACCTGCTGCTCTCGTAACTGTTGCTGCTGTTGCAAGTTGCTTAATGCCTGATTTTGCTGTTGTTGTTGCTGCTGCTGCTGTAGTTGATGTTGTTGTAAATTGCTCATGATCTGATTTTGCTGCTGCTGATCCTGGAGCTGCATGTTGGTAATGACTTGCTGATCCTGGAGCTGCATGTTGGTAATGACTTGCTGATCCTGGAGATGCATGCTATTGAGGACTTGCTGCTGTTGATTTTGCTGCAGGTGTTGATGCTGAATGTTCTCAATAAGTTGCTGCTGTTGCTGCAGCTGCTGCTGGTCCTGTAGAAGATGTTGCTGAATCTGCATGTTCCCAAGGACCTGCTGTTCTTGCTGCTGCTGCTGCTGCTGCTGCAGATGTTGCTGATGTAGGGTGCCAAGTATTTGTTGTTGTTGTTGTTGTAGTTGTTGTTGGTGATGCTGCTCAAACTGTTGCTGAATTTGCTGCTGCTGCTGTTGCATCTGCAGCTGCTGTTGGGCAGTTAACGAGTTGTCATTGGTGCCTAGCCTCAGACTGTTCATGTTCTCCTGGACATGCTGCTGCAGGGATTCAGCGGAGGGCGTGGGGCTGTACAGTACGGAGTTCAACTGCTGCTGAGCCACAGCTGCCTCAAAGACCTGCTGGAGGGTGGTGCTGCCGCCGGCCTGCAGTTCCCTCACTGCCCTCTCGAGCTGGGCGACCTCTTCCTGGGGAAATAGGGGGACCTGGGCCTGCTGTGGCTGTGGCTGGGAGGGGGCTGACATCTGGGGCATTGTCACCACCACAACACCACTGCTGGTGCTGGAACTCTCTGGAGAAAGGCTCTCCTGGGGGTCTCTGAGGAACTGCTGAGGCACCTCTGGGGGTACAGGAGGGATGGTGGTGTCACCTGATACCGGGAAGGATGATGGGGAGGCAATGTCCTGTTTCTGGATGGTTCTGAGGGGCTCTAGGTTAGGGAAGACAGGAGGGACTTGCGGGAGCTCCACATCCTCAGACTGTAGAGGCATTGGGCTGGAAAAGGACTCTCCAATGGGGTGAGAGCTGGAGCTGAGCTCCAAGGTCGACTGGACTGAAACAAGAGTCTCTGACTAAAAAGGGGAAAAGGCAAAGAATTACACGTACTGAAAATGTTATTAATTTCCCACTGACAATCATACGTGGCCAATGATGATGGCCAGCTTGCTACCTTGAAGACATTGGCGGTTGGTGGGTTGCTGGACACTTCCATTGGAGTGACTTCCTGTCGTTTGGATGGTGGCTCAGAGGAATCAGCTGTGTCAGAGGTCATAGATTTCATCTGGCCATCAAACACACATGTATTGACCAGGGTCTTTCCCTCAGTCTTTACTGCCAAGCCAAGTGAGTTATCCACTGAAGGTTAGACAAAAAAAGGAAAGGAATGATACATCATCATAATCTATTACTAGTGATTGCATTGTGCAGTGAAATTCTATTTACCTGAATATATTGATGTTCAATTAATTACATTTAGTTATAGGTCTATACACACACTGTATATATATATGGTATGTATCAGACATGTATACATACTGTACCTGAGTCTGGAGTGTAAGCGAAGGGCTGGGCATCATGTGATCTTCCAGCATTGGTCATCACAAAGATCCCAACAGAAACAGGAGAGGATATGGATGGGTTGTGGAATGGAGGTACTGTCACTATCAAATGATTCTGGAAAAGAGCGAACATTTAGTTAAATTAGTTATATGTAAGTTATTACATTTCTTGGTGCGGTATTTGTATGCTGGCATTGCAAAATATTATTAGAAACACTGGTGTGTAGAATAAGAAATGTTACACTCATCAGTGTCATTTACCTGATGAAATAGATCCATGTCAATCTTGGCCTCAGCTTGCCAGGAACTATCATCTATTCATAGAAACAGTATTTGCATAAAAGATTCTAAAACCATAACAACAACTGGACATACAACAGTGAATCTGCTGGATAAAGTACCTGCTATGTTTTCCTGGAAAATAACTTTGGTTCCTTTCAGAAAGTTCTTTCCGATGATGAATACTTCCTCTCCCCCTTTCACTGAGCAGCTATGAAGACTCTTCTTTAAGATCTCTGGCACACCAGCAGGCTGGGCTGCAGATGAGACAACACAATCAAATGATTTTCTTTCTCAACTGAATGCGTTTTACTGCTTAACTCGCAGATGACAAACAGAGTGGACATGGCGTAACGCCTTTCTAACTCCGACCACCCTTAAAGATATACAGATTTAGAACAAATGTATTTGACAACAACCACCTTTCACTTGTGGGACACTCACTGCAGAGGATGGGAGACGAGGGCATCTGTAGTGTCAGGACTGACCCATCAGGCTGGGGGATGTTCACTCTGAATGCCAGCCTGGCACGGGTGCTCTTCTTCTTAGACCCAGCCACACCAATACGTGCCTCCACGTCTGCGTTACGTAGCTTCAGGATGCCAACGCAGTCCACCCTGTGGGAGCACCACACACATCCATTCGAGATTGGCACCAATCGTTGTCAACAAAACAAAACAAAAAAACAACTAACCCTGTAATCCTCCAACAAGTACCAACAAAGGATAAACAAATGCTGCATCAGCAAATTAAAGTCTGCCTACGCGAGTGTCATGTCACTGCTGGGCTCCAGTGGAATCTCGATGACAGTCGTGCCCTCTATATCCACTTCTTTGCAAGCCGTGGTGTTGCGTCCCGTCACTCTGCAGGCCTGGTAGAAACCATGGGGCTTGACTCTGCCTGCGTCGTTGGCCACAAACACCTGTAGCACCACAGGCTCGCTCACCCCCTCCAACTGGGGACAGACGGCAGGACCAGGGTTAGAATACAGATGGCTGAAGTGGGTCCATTTCCTGTGCATATTTGCAGTGCATGCCTTTGTAGTACCTTGACAGTAGGGAAGCCCTGCTGTGTGCGATCCTTGACGGAGCCTCGGCTGCCTTCGGTCAGGTAGCGGGCTCGGTGCTGAGTCTCTGGCTGGACCAGAATCTTTAGCTCCTTCCCATCAGTTTTTGAAGGGTACTGACCAGACAACAGACCACCCTTCACCAGAGTCCCCGTCTCCAGAGAGCTGCACAGTAACACACACTGGCATTACAATGACTTCCAAACTGAATTGCCCGTACAAAATTAAATATAAGGTCCCCTCTATCGTAAGATTCATGTTTCAAATTCAGATGTGTGATCTGACTGTGTGGTTTGAAAGTCCTTGAAAGGGACAGACAGACTTTTATATCACCTAATTCTGTCAAGCAAAACAAGCTAGTCAGATTTCGCTCCAGGTGTGACATCATTTCTGTATTGTAACCAATCGTCTCCTATTCTTTCATCCCCACTTAGCGAGCCAATCAACTTTAAGCCACGTACAAAAAACATTAAAAAAAAGAACAAACTGAATTTTAAGCTTGATTGTAGAAAAAGTCTATCCAAAATGACAGTTGGAGATTTGAATACAGTACATGTGCATATTTGGTGTTAGGGACCTCATCTTCAGATTTCTATTCAGGATGTTAAGTGGTGTGTCTCTTCTAGCTCTGCTTTAACTTAATGTGTGGAAGTCAATGGGCAGGCAGCAGCTATATTGGTCTTTAGCAAGGAGCCACCTTACCTGGCCTTGGGGCTGGCCTTGTCTGGGCCGAGCTGGGAGAGGACAAAGTGAGGGGCCTTGGCACTGTCAGCATCAAAAACATCCATGCTGTCCTCCGGAGGAGCAGGCTTGGGGCCGGGCCGCTGGCGGGGTGTGCGTTTCCTGGACTTCCGGGGTACCTCAGTGTTGTCATTATAGGAACTGGTGCTGACCAAGCTGAAGTTGGAGGCAGAGTCATCGGCCCACATGCTGCTGCTGTGCTCAGAGTCTGGGCCGGTCGGGCCAGATGGGGCCGTCTCCTCCTGGCAGGACATCTGACTGTCGTCCAACAGGTCCTCGGGGGGCGGGGAAATGCTCAGTACAGGCCTACGCTTTGATGGCGTATTCTGAGGCATCTGCTGCGAGAGTCCAATCCCTGCCGCTGCCGCCGGCGCCAGGTCTCCCTGCGCAGGGTGGCCTCCACTGCTGCCTCGACCTAAGGCCGACAGGGCGCCCTCCACACCATGCATTTCTGACGCTCCAGCTCCATCGCCTCCAGTGGGGTGGAGATGCTGGTGAGCCTTGAGGTGGTCAGAGGCTGAGCTAGGAGGGGCTGTGGAGGGGCAGGAGCCTCCCATGGCCAGGGAGGAGGTGGCAGAGGAACTGGAGGTGGAAGAGGTGGCATCTGTAGTGTATAAAAACAACACTGTTACTACATTTGGTCATTACAGAGCCAGGCTAGCAGTCCCATTCAAGCAGCTAAATTTGTACATGATTTCTTTTCTAGATTTCCCCTCTTCCCAACTCTAATTTCAATGGCATTATGTTTGTGAAAGGCCCTCACTGTGCATGCAAGGGCTTATGAGCATTCTTCAAATTTTCTGAAATGAAAGTTGAGAAGGGTACTAAAGGTTCCACATCGTATTGATTCCTACGAAAACGTTCAACTAAATCAATGTGACAAAACAGACATGCTTTGTTTACAAAAAACAAAAGCAAGCTAAAAATTGTTATATACACATTGCCAGAGAAAGAAAAATAAAATCTGGTCAAACTGTCTCGTACAGCCAAATTGCAAGCTGGTAATGTGGCGCCAATTTAACTTTGTTGGGGTTTACAGTAGTTTGTGCAATGTGCATTCAGTAATACACAATAGTTTGTGCATGCCAATTGGAGGATTTGGTTGGGACTGAGCGTAGCCATGGAGACAGAATAAACAAGCCTCTGACCTATGGAGCAGTGAACTGCAGACCATTTTATATGCAGACACTCCCTGCCTCAGAGGGAACTTCCTGCAATAAAAACGAAACAGCCAATGAACAACAAGAGAGCTGATCATTCAAGACTCAACTTCTGTCAATCAGTAAATTGGATGTTAAAATACTGGAAGAAAATTTTGTAGTTGATATTTTATGGACACTTTGAATCAAGTGTATTTTCTTACGATAATCTGGATTACATTCAAGGGACAATCCAACATTTTGTCCCACTGTGTAAAGCAACCCCCCAAAACATGACAATCGTCCCTAACTTGCTACTGCAAACTGATCTGCTTTGTTTGAAAACAGTTTCTGTGTGGGTGGGCTTGAAGTATTTTCTGGGAGGCCTGGTGAGCAAGACTAAATGCGTGTGCTCTTGGGCGCCACAGTCACACGCTGACTTTTCACACAAGGGAGGGATTGGTTGTGTTCTCGTGTTTTCTGGTGCAGGAGAGGGTTCTTGCATCCAACCAAAACAGCGCTGTTTCTCTAATGGCCGCAAAAGTATCTCTGATTTCCCCTTTAAAGTTGTCATGCGTTGGTAAGCAGGGTGTAAAGGAACCTGAGTCAGACAGAATAGTGGAAAGGTTCCATTAGAGCATGATTCAGGCCATATTCAACCTGGCCCTTATTTTCTTATATTTTCTGATGATACTGTTCACCTCTGTACAGTATCGCCTACTGTAGATCACAACTAGTGGTAAGGGGCTTAGTTGCTAGTTCTTGACCCCACCCACCTGATCCCCCCCCCCCCCCCCATCACACCACTCACACACACAACCAATGGATATCCTATCCTACTGTTTTTGTCAATACAATTGTAGTAACAGGTGCTCAACCATTCTTTTCCAACATTCAACAACTACACTTCAGATAAGTGACATTATTTGTCATGTCAAAACTGCAAAACATACTGTTAACACTTATGTTTATGTGCTAAATTATTTAAGTTATTTCACTCAGTATAGGTGTTCTACCCACTGTTCCAATATAAACCGCAATTTATCACACACAATAAAAAAATTGCTGATGCTACTTACATATTAGTTTCCATGTTTTAAGCACAATAAGCACAAAACAGTACACAACAGCCATTTGAGAAAATCCTGGTCTCACAAGCTCACACATAGCTTTACTCCGCAGTCTGTTAAAGTTCAATAGAAAACAGTCTGTGCCCAGCTAGCGAAATGTGGGATGAATCAGTGTCTATTAAGTACAGTTTATGCCATATCGTGGTCAATGTTGTTTTGTTTAAGGTAGTCTAATAACATCTGTGTTCAAAAAACATAACTTTTTGTTGTTGGAAGTGGTCCAATTGTAAAGAGCAACTTTGACAATAACTGGAACCACCTCTAACACAAACAATATTGAATTAAGCATTTTTAGGATGAATTGACAAAACTATGGAGCTTTCAAGATCAAGGTGGTCTCACCAGGCTAGTAGACAAATGTGCAGGACACCTTAATGTTGTGACTCAAAGACAGAAAGATTCTCAGCATTAGGTTAAACTGCAGACATTACGTGAATGTGTCCTCAGCATTCAAAGTCTTGGCTGATGCATACATACAGCTGGAAATGCTATATTCAGTTGGTGTTGTGATGTTGCCCCTAGTCACAACTGTATGGGCATATTAGCATTTCCTCCCCTGCTGGTTTGGGGCCAGTCATGGACTAGCTTAGCTGATCCCAGCACATAGCATTAGTGTGGCAGCTCACCTGTTGCCAGGGGTGCAGAGGCAGGCGGACCCGCCTCTCCCCCACTCTTCTGGCTCATGGTGGGTGTGTCTGTCTGGGTGGATGAGGTCTGGAGCTGAAGCTCTTTGGGGAGGAGGTCATACACGGACTCTGCCACACAGAAGAAGAAAAGAAGAAAGTTAAATAGAATTTTTGTTCAAACGGAAATAAAACGTCTGCTTTTGCAACCGGCACAGTAATATTACAAACCCCAGGGAACATATGCGTTGATCCCTGTCGACAGCAGTATTCCCAGAAGACTATAACCAAACACCACAGCTACACTAGAATAAACGATCACCCATGGCAGATAAACATAACATTATGAACTCTGGTTGCTAAGAAACAGGGGCCCGTCGGCACCCTGACACGAATATTTCAGCTCAACATCAGCGACATTCACCATGTGTAGCAGTCATCTGATACTCTGGTTTAGCGCCAGCAGAATGGTGAGACTGACAGACACATGATCTCTCACTGCTGTGACGTCAATGGTGTCATGAAGGAGAGAAAACAAAGTCCCCAAGTCCACAAAAAGACCTGAACTACACAAAGCACTATGGAGATGTAAACCATTAAAATATCACAACAAAGCCATGGTCTGGCAATCTAAAACTAGGTCACCGGTAACAATCATAACAAAACAAAATTTAACTAGTTTTGTTAAAATATAACTCTGTGGTTGAACAAAATAGCTGTATCTAACTGACCATAAGTACATAATAACTCAGCAGTCTCAGCTGCCATTATGGCCATCTTACATATGTATGTGTAATGTGGTGCTAGTCTCTGACCTAATGGAGCAGTGCACTGCAGGCAAGCCAGGCCTCAGAGGGGACTTCCTGCAACAAAAATGAAACAGCAAGGGGTGGGTAATTCCCCAACAGATAAAAGGTGTGTTGTGAACCTGACATCTCCTGCACGAGGTCTAATGTTGTGCGAGCACTCAACTGTGCGGCCATCGAATCTTTGCTGCAGGAGGCACTTTTATTCCACTTTGCATGGGACACCTCACTTTCACACACGCTGGTTTGTCTTTCACTCTCTCCCTCACCCAGTCTTGTCCAGAGCGGCACCTCATAAAGTTTCAGATGCAGGAAAAACAAGTCTACAACCTAACCTGAATTGTAAACAAGAGGGTAGAAAACTTAAAATAACAAGAAGGCTGTCGTTTTAGCAGTGTTGTTGAATTAGGACAACAGCCCTCAGTGACTTGATAACAGATTGAAACAAGAGGATATGTAAGATATTCAGTTTATTGGAGCTGGAATTTGTATCATCAATCAGTAAATTGGACATCAAAATCAGCACATTTTTAAGTTGATCATTATGGTAGCCCATTGTGGTCTTCTTGCAACGATGTGTAATGGGAGAGCTACTCACTGTAGAGGAGCCATGTAGACAGTGAGTCTTTGTGCAGCGATGTGTTAGGCTAGACAGAAAAGCCAGCATGACCTCAGTCCTGACGGAGTCACACTGACTTACAAGTCACACAGCAAAGCAGACCCAGCACTGGCCTGCATGTCTTCAGCTCACTTTGACTCTCCAACTCTCTAGTAACTGCTAGTGCAGGAAATGCATGGAACGTTTATCAACAAGAGTCTAGTTACTACAGTAGTTCTAGTCTAATCTTCTCTTCCTGAAACAGCAATCAGTCATTTGACTAGATGAAAAACAGAACTTCAAACAACAGCTCAACTTCAGATTTGCATAGTGTTAATGATCATCCACAAAAACAATGCAAACTATGACAAACAAATGATCAGTGGTGACAGCAGTTCTTTCTCCTACAAAACAATATAGCATACATATGACTTCACCTAATAATAAGTAATTTGATAATACAAGTAATTTCCAAACATGCCTGAGCCCATCCATCCATCCATCCATGAATATGTTTAGACCATAAATTGGAAGTGAAATGATGGAATTGCATTAGTGCCAAAACTCTGTATACTTACATTTTGCAAGCTTGTATGTGTAAGAAAATAGTTGCAAATGTTTTAATTAATGTAACCCATTTTACTTACCATTATACAAGCTTGAACTGTAGAACTGAGATTGTGCGAGCCACACTTGTTTGTGTCAGAATATTTTGGGGAAACCACAATTGTTTGGGATCTACTGACCATGTAGGTATCAGAGACTTGGACTGTACTGCACAAGTTACTTGAAACGTTTTAACCATTGTCTTGATTATTTTTTATTGAGGTTCCCAGCTAATCCCCTATTAACCTATTAGGAGAATTATCTATGAAGAAGTATGAATACTATGTTTCACAGCATTCCACAATATCAGGTGATATGGTAATTGTTGTTTTGGGGATACAAGTAGCCTATTATTACCTACGTTTTAACTTCTTCGTGTTACTGAAAAACTAGTAATAATGTTTTTAAAATAGCTTGATTTGATATGTTGGTCTCCGTTTACTCTTAACTGTATAGTGAACGACTGTAGCTAGCCAATACACTTTTAGTCAAATTCAGCAATTATCTACTGCTTACTACTGCACGCCTGTTTTGTGTGCGTGCTGAAACAATGATCCAGTGTTTCTACACGACCCAGGCAATGTAAATATGAAACAAAGAAAGTTGTGCACACTGCACCACACAACAATATCTTAGCTTTCGCAATATGTTTCCAGAGTGTGGGCGGAGCTTCTGAGAAAGCACCCTATACAGCACAGGTCAGACTCAAGGCCTGCGGGCCAAATCCGGCCCGGCGTACAATTATATCTGGCCCACAAGATCATTTTATATATCTTTTTTTAATGGCCCGCAATATGAAGCGCCAGTAACACACAAACTACAAATCCTATAATGCAGCTCCTGTTCATTCATTCATTCATTCCCGTGTCCATTGCGTCAGATAGATCAAGCGTCTTTTGATGTATAAACCCTAATTTCAAGTTAAGTTAGCCTTAACTTTGAAAGAGAGCCTTTCAAAACTGGTGGGAAGCTGAGTACATGTTTACTGACATTGACGGTGTGTCGTCTTTGTGGAGCTAATGTGGCTGTAATTAAGGAATAATATTGTATCCTGTTTGTTTTGATTAATATTTATGTTCAAAAAACGTTATGTTTTAGTCTGTTCAATAAATGTTTATCCTTTTTTGCCTCTGACCGAAACAGTTTTTTGAGTTTTGTCACCCTGTGCGATTGAGTTTGACACCCCTGCTCTATAGTATTGAAGGGAGAGGTGTTTTTGTTTTGATCAAGTTCAAATATCAACAAGTTTTCTCCGTAATGACTGTTATACATGTAAACAGAACTTAGAAGTTAGGTATCTGCATGTCCACATGCTGATACCTTGTCAGAAATGGTCTGCAATACTGGGCCATAACCACTAGTTGGAGAACACTGACTTAACTCTACTCTGAGAACAATCCAATTACCTCACCATGCAGTTATGCCCTGCTTGAATTCAAGTCCTAAGTTTGTCAAGTGATAAGGCCACCAATCCATTTTTTCAGCAGCTGACTGTGATTGGATATAGGGTGTACATGAATACACAATTCAGTAGGCAATGCTTTTGTTTAAAATTAAACATGTGTAAGCCAAGAATGTATCTCAGTTTCAAACAATGGTTGGTTTACTTGGTTTACAAAGAGCTACTCATTGTAGTAATAACAAAAATAATGACATTGACTATCTTAATTTCTGTTGATGCACAATGAAGAACAAAATATAAAATATATAATATATAATTGTTAAGAAACCTAGCCCAAGTGTTAATTTAAATAGACATAGCTGGTTTGCTTGACATGTGAATACATTCAGCCTGAAAAAAGTCTCCCTTGACACAAATTGTGCGACTGTGACTTTTGTCACGAGAATGTCTGGGTTTCTCATATAAGCAGACAAGGTGTCCATCTATAAATATTGAATAGGACACACCCAATTACAGAGATACATAAATAACTTATCATGTGATGAGAGTCAATATGACAAGCTCAACTGAGAAAGATAGTCATACAACAATGTATAATGGCAGTGTATAAACAGGGTAATAACTTAAACTACGGTGTGGCATACATTAGTATTGATTAATCAAATTCAATGCACCACTAAAAATGCAACACATCGCTTATAAACAAGCAACTGCGTAACATTGTATTAATGAGACACCTTTAGACACTGATATGGATGGAGGCAAACAAAGTGATTTGACTGAGCAGCAGATTTAGGTCACACTAATAAGTATTAAGTCATTATGACTCCTTACTTACTAGGGTAATTCCAACTGAACAACAACGAGGCCCAATTAATTATTTAAAAAAATAAAATAAAATAAAAAAATAAAACCTTGAACTTGGATGGCTATTTCAGGAAATGTAACCAATGCTTTTCCTTAGACAAGTCTTTTAAAACGGGAAACAAACACGCCTTCTTTCCTTCGCAACCATTGCACTCATACACACAGGCACACCTCTTCAAAAACCCCACGAGGGCTAAAGTAAGACACTGAACAATGTAATGAGACTCGAACGATCTCATATCTGTCATCGTACAGCTAACAACTCACGTAATGTCGTTGGCAAACACCACAAAATACCCACACGCGACAATACCAGCTCTGCTAACATATACTACTAGTGTACGAGTGCTTAATCGGCCACACAGCACCAGGCAGCTTAACTGAATGCCCAAAATAAATGTGCCTAGCTAAGTTAGTTAGCCACACTGGCTGGCATAGGAAAAGCAGGCTAACCAGCTAGCATCTTAACGTGAGCCGTCTTGACATTCGTGTTAGTTCTGGATAAAGCAATGATAAAACATCCTATTGTCGTAATCATATGACACATATAGAAAACTCTTACCTTTAGAATACAAGGATTTAGGGGAATTAAGGTCTAGGTCCGAGCTAAGGAGGGATATAAAATCAGAGGGCATCGCAACGCTTCATCGAGAGGAGGGGAAGCACTCTTTGGATCAGAAACGAAGCAAGCTGATCTTGGTCAGTATATTTTCCTTTACAACCGGAATGTTGTTAAAATACAAAATGTTAAATCAGGGAAATCGTAATCCACCAAAATCCTAAAATCTGTATATCTAAACAACCTTTACTAACACGTCTCACGAGTATGTCTTTCAGATGAGACATTTGCTGCTACGTTGAGGCGCACACACACTGCCCCCTATCCTAATCCCTCCCACTTCCAGTGCTCAGGCGCGTATGTCGTGAACATGTTATTACCTTGACTGTCTACTGTAACTACTACTAGTAACATGACAAACAACGCACCTGTAATACAATACTAATACCCATCGGGGGTTAACACTAACAGTTCAAATAGTTGGTAAAGGTATATTTTCGGTGACTATAGTATTTTGTCAAAACAGAGTGCACGGTTATATTGTTAGCCTCTTAAAGTAATGTGAAGAAAATAACAGTATCACTATAAGCCGTCCACATTTAGTAACAAATGAGATTACATTGGCTGGCTGTGTTGTGTACCTTACAGACATGCGTTAAGTAGGGATATGAACGTTTCAACTCAACCTCCCAGAATGCATTTAGATACGCATCATAGTGTTGTTGCGGAAGCGTCGATGAAAACTGAATGCATTTTTGCTTGGAGAAGTGAATTCATTCCTCACATTTGTCATTTCTGTGTGTCCACTTACATCTCGATTTATTTCAGCTCAAGTAATGGCAGCTCTAAAGTACGCAGGTATGGATGACACAGATAGTGAGGACGAGTTGCCTCCTGGATGGGAAGAGAGGTCTACTAAAGATGGATGGGTTTATTATGCCAAGTAAGTGATCTGTCTTCTTTACACCTAAATATCAAGTATCTCGTTTGTGCCTATAAGTTGTATTAAACGTTTCAATTTCAGCATCATTGTTGACGTGTTGCTGTTGCTTTGTTTTTATCGCCATTGTACATTATACATACATCATGAAATGACACGAGCAAAGGATGTATGATTGATATAAATTAAATGATCAGTTTGAACTATTTACAATGTATAAAATGTCTAAATGCTCAACCACCTGAAAACAATAATTTCAGTTATAATTGTGTTATGTCAGTTATTACTGTACAGTGGTCAAGTAATAAATAGTTTCATGACATTCAAGCTTTTGTTACAGTAACATTCATCATAAAGTTGTTACACTGATACATATAATAGTATAAATAAGCATGACTGACTATTATAATTATGAAAGTGCTGCAGTTCATTCTTCTTGAGCGCAACACAAAACAGTATATTGTTTGTTTACCTCATGTACAAACATACCTTGTTTATTTCGCTAGCCATATTTTATAATTGCAACAAGCAATTCCAAATAAATAGTACCCTTTCTATGAGTGGCACAGTGTGAGGTTACCGCAAGATTCCTATATGGTATTAACATTTACCGCCACCCCTCCAGCCATGATGAGATGAAGACACAGTGGGAACACCCCAAGACAGGGAAGAAGAAACGCTGTGCTGGAGGTTTGCTTACATCTTTTACTATTTACTACAGTATCTAAACATCTAATATTTCTCAAGAAATATAGGCTACAGGTACAGTATAACCTGTTTTGATGCAGACATGTTTTTGATATTCCACATTATTCCTATATTATCTTTTAGAATTATGATCTTAAATCAAATATGTATCTTTAAACATATTATTTTTCAGGAGCCTTTTACTGTTATGTATTTCCTTCCAACAGATTTACCATATGGATGGGAACAAGAAATTGATGACAAAGGACAGACTTTTTATGTTGAGTAAGTTGCATTAGTTCTAGACTAAGTCTATATGTTCAGACAACATGCCCAAGATGTTAAAATGGTGTTTATACCATAATCAGATTTCGTCTGAGATTGTTCGTTAGAGGCTTGTGCTCAGGCTAGACTCAGGTTGGCAGGCTGACTTGATTCTATCTTGCCACATCGAACCAACAGCATCTTAAATTCTCTTCTTTGCCAGGAATGTGCGCAAATGTTATATGCCACATTGACATATTTCTTTAGCACATTAAATATATTGCAGTAAACTCAACGTGCTTTACAAAAAAACAATACAGCAGAGCATTACTTTTTTTATACAGTACTGTACAGTATAAAGTATTGACCAGTACTTCATTCTTCCTCTGCAATGCTATACGTAGAACACTCTCCTTTATAAATATGGCATGTCCTTTTATAATGTAGGACTATAGTAGCAGAATGTGCATTTTAATATGATCGATTGCTGACCGTGCAGGTCTCGTGTGCCCAGTGTATCCTACCTACGCACAATGATGCATTAGGCCTTACAGCGAAAAGCCACATGCGTAATCAGAGCTTATGTACTGGCATTGATGTAGCCTATATTTAACACATTATGTGCATTCCTATAAAGTCATTGTCCTTTACAGTCACAGAAAATATAGTAAGGTAGTAGAATAGGCCAGTATTGTACAATTCATCCTCCACCCTGCACATGTACACAGGTATATATGCATATACAGTACCTTCCCCTCACTCCTGCTTATTTAAGCCTAAGCAACGTGCCATACTGTATGTACATTTGCTTTTAAAATGATTGTGCGTGCTTCACAGTGGTGGTGGTTCTGACCTCTTTGGGCCAAAGCAATGAGACTGATAGTGTGACATGTGTAACACTGTTACCGTGCCAGCATTGACCTGACATGATCAGGCATGGTTGCACAGGCTCATTGAGAATAGTGTGTGTCATAGGCTACTATCTCCCATAATTATGAGAAAATATCTTGTAATTACTACGAAAAGATCTCATACAAAATATACAGTAAATCTAATGTATTTACAGTATGTTCATCTTCTTTTATGTGTTTCAACATGCACTGTGTTTCTTTCCGCTCTGTCTTCTCCTCTCTCTCTTTTGTTTTCAGTCACATTAACAAGAGGAAAACCTATTTTGACCCACGGCAGGCATTTACAGTTGAGGATGTCATAATTAAACCAAAACGCTATGATGGAAATACTGCTGCTCTAGAAATCCTGCAAGGCCGTGACCTTTCTGACAAAGTGGTTGTCATCACTGGGGGTAATTCTGGGATAGGTGAGTTTTACACTTTATCCTTCAATTTCAATAATTTTCTACTGTTAAGTAAATATTGGTGGAGGTGTAGTTTCACTTTGCAAACGCTAGAGTGCAGTATTATACTGTGATGTATTTTGAGTATACTTTCGAGAAGACGGTTTCCGTTGTCCTCTGCCAGCAAAGTCCCTGTTTTATCCCTGCAAAGCCAGGCATTCATCAACATTAGCCTCCAAAATGGTACACTTAGACTCAACAAATCATTCCTTAATACCGAACATGATTGTATTGAAGTTCATTAACCAGGCTGAATTGGATGTCATTGTTAACTGTAATGAATGGTGTCCATTTGTGCCCAACAAATGCATGGCTCACTATATAATGGTTTGGAAACAAATGTATTTCCTTTTTCTTTTAGTTTAAATTAGCACAAGTAGTGGCCAATTCTTCAGACTCTCTGCTCCATTCAAAATAGATAATGACAGTGCAAGGGAAATCAAATAAACATAAAATCATTAATTGTCTTTATATTCAAATCCTTTCTCTCTATGAGTGTCAGGGCAGTGCACTTGCTGTATGTACTTCAGTTTATATTCCATGAAACACCATCTTAGTCACCCTAGTGTTTAGATTTGTAGGAGTTTGGGGACCTTGTTTGGACCAAAGAAAACACTGGGCAGAACTTATGTTCTGCTTTTCCAAGCTGATTTGAACCTATTGCATGTTTGATGGATTCTGTTGAATGTTGTTTTTCTGTTAAAGGAAAATAATCACACACATTTGTCCAATATCTCTAATGAGTTATCTTGTTCATAGTCATTAAAAACTCAATTTAAATCTGAGTGCTAAAGAGTGTTTCTACAGCGTCTATCCTGTAAACATTCAGTCTAGCCTAATACTGAGCTCAATCAGTTGGTATGATATCGATTGTGGAAATGTATTTTGGTTAAAAGATGAAAAATAGTGCAAGACAGAATGATAGTATTGTAGATGGATTTGCCACAAGAGGGCACAGGTGACTTGTGATGCAGGTTGCTGTATTATTGGTTTATTTTATATACCAATTTTCATGTGTTTTTTTCCGTAAAATAACCATATACGATAAATTCAAATGAACTTTATGTTATTCAATTAGAAATGTATTTCGAATTTTTCAAATCTTATAAGGGATTCATTATAATATATATTTTTTAAAGATATTGTTATTATGCATTAGTGCTTATTAAAAGAATATGTACATAACCTTTGTTCTCCATTTGTCCAGGTGCACCAGGTATTAAATATGCATCTCCGGTAATTAACAGCATGCCAATAGTAATTGCCACTACTGGTGTGCTCCTTTGACATTCCAGTAGCCTATCAGTAAAATGTGCTTATGCCAATTGGTTGGACACACTTAGCATTTTAATCACATCAGTAGCATTATAATAAGTTTCAAGGCTATTTTCACTTTCTTCAATTAATTATTCCTCCACAGGATATATGTGACAGTATTATGAGTTATGGTATGGTAATGGTTAATTAGAATATTTTAATTTTCAATATTAATTTTGCTGTTAAAGATAAAATAACAAAAATAATGCTGTTTATTTGTGCAATGGATGAAGATGTTTTGTGATTAAAGCAGGGGTGCAGGGGTTTAATGGTAAGACCATATTTTTGTATCAACTTTTTATGGTTTGTAACATTAGTCTAGACTTTTGTTACTGGTGAAAATAAACCAGCATTTCATTTTATTTTATTGTGGTCATTAATTATCACAGTTTGCTTTTGCACAATTTTGTCTGCTACTTTCTTACCCTCTCTTTCTCTCTCTCTCTCTCTCTTTACCTCCCTCTCTTTATAGGCTTTCTTCCTCCTATAGACCTGTGCATGTACACCTGTACGTCTGCATTGATCCCTAAGCTGCTTTGACCCTGGCTCAGGCCTGCCATCCATCCCCATTACACACTCCTGCTCTGTCTCTAATTCCCTTCCATTCAACTAACTCTCCGAGCCAAGCTAAGCTTATTTACTGACCACGGCTCCATGGCAGCGCTGTCCTCTTTTGATCTTATTGCTGGTCCCCACTGCGCTCACAGGTGGAATACTGCAAAGTGCTGCATGTACAGCATTGCACATTAACATGTCACTGTTTTCCCCCCATATTTGTAAATGTGTATGCAGTTGAAAATGAATGAGTTTAGTAAAACCCTCGTCCTAAACCAATTCCACCCCGTTGAATGTATGTTCTATTAGGATTGTGCTTTCTTAGCACAGAAAGTAAACTTTGTGCTGTGACAGCTCTGCTGGGACCCGTGTGTGTTCACCTATCAGGGGAGCGGTGGCCGTCTCCGGGGCGACTGTGCTCCATTTTGTTTGTCTAACCTATGTTGAGTAGTGGCCATGCTTAACACGCTGACCCTACCAGTCTCCTGAGCACACACATCTATCTATATCTCTGGCATGCTATTTATATTCCAGAATATATATATATATATATATATATATATATATATATATATATATATATAATTGTCTTATTTTTTTT